>VWZE01026298.1:150799-179516 GCA_013396675.1 Eubucco bourcierii
ACTAGTGGGAGGTGTCCCTGCCTATGGCAGGGGGTTGGAACTAGATGATCCTTGAGGTCCCTTCCAACCTTACCATTCTATGATTCTATGATTCTATTGTGATCCTTGGCAAGCTGCTTTGGGTGACCCTGCTATAAAGTGGGGAGGTTTGGGCTGGATGATCTCAAGAGGTTTCTTCCAACAGCATTATAAGAAGAAGTTTACAAGAGGAGCACTTGATCCTGTGCCTCTTTTGCATTCATTCCTGCATGAAACGTGCTCTTTCTGAAATACATTCATGTTCTTTAGATAATAATACGCCCCGAGATGACAACATAATCTCTTGTCTCAGAGAAACACCGACTTTCTGTCTACACAAAACACATATGCACAAATGCTCAGGAAATAACAACTGGATAGAAAAATAACAACTCACTATTTTACTTTCAAACCTTTGGGGGTGATTTTTGTCCAGATATGACATCGAGGAGCTCAAAAATGTCACTGCAGAGGCACTAGAATCTATGTGACACAGTGGCCTTCAAAACCCACATTGGGATGCACTGGGTATGCAAGGCCACCTTGGTAGGTCATGATGGCATCAAGATGGGGAATCATTTTGGGGTTTAATTTCTAATCTGACCTAGTGAAATACCTCAAGCCTTTTATGCAAACTCATTCAAACTGGTTTCTAACCCAATTCTGACCTATAGAAAAGAGCTGCTGTGGGGTTTGAATCTGTCACGAAAAGTGAAGGCAAGTTGTGAGAAGGTGACGTTGGTTAGGAGAGGGCTCTCATTGGCAGTGAGCTAGAATTTAAGGGAACTTTATGGCAGGGTTAATAACCTCTTATTAGCCAAGCAGTGTTGACAAGATGAAGCCATTATGATGGAGTGCATGTTTTCCCTCTCTTTGACAAGTCTGCATTACAAATTGACCTGTCCACATTGATGATGATACAGACCTAGAGGATTACACACTGATTTCCACCCCCCTACCCTCTCCTTCCTTTCACATCTGCCAACCTGCTACTTTCTGGTTAGGGAAGACAACAGGAATACCAAAGCTGACAGGCCTAATTCTAATGACCTCCATTCACACACGGTTCCAGAAGTTACATCCAAACTCCACTCATCTGAGCATATTTAAAGTCTGACTCAGCTGGGGGATGAGCTTGCCAATTCACCAGGCTATCTCCATGCTGATTAATTAGATCCATGCCCTGCTTTAGCAATTTTGACAACTAAGCCTCTCATTTCTTACTCACTTATTGAATCTTTGTGACAACACAAAGACAAGACAGCAGGAAGATACACTTGCTACTACTCTGCTTTAAGGATGTGAAAATCTCAAGATCATCTTCCTAATAATTACAGTTTTAATTATCATAGAATCATTCTGGTTGGGAAGGACTTTGAAGACCATCAAGTCCCAAGCCTGCTTAACTAATAAAATTGATGAGTGAGACACCAGAAGACACCTACAAGTTGCTCTTGCCAGAGCTACCAGGAGAGAATTTCATCCCTCTCATGTGTCACTTATATACGATTAAGGTGATTTGAAAAGTGGTACTTTAATCCTGTGTTAATAGTATTTCTAATCACCCTCAAACACAGAAGCATGCTTCTAAAAGTTACATGATTTGGATTCAGAAACAAAAAAAAACAAACACCCAACCTTTCAGAAAATCAGAAGAGAGATGAAGAAGAGGAAGGATGTCACTGTTTCTGTCCATAATCCAAAGCTGTGCATCAAGATATGTATTTGTATGATTAGAAATTACTATTAAAAATAGCACCTAGTACCTGTTTGTAAGGGTAAAACCACACTTAAGTAAAGGTAAGACACTGGATTCAGCCTAGAGAACAGAAAGATCCAAAGAGACCTAATATCAGTCTTCCAGTGTGTACTGTATGAGGCTAATTGGAATCATAGAATCATAGAACGGTAAGGTTGGAAGGGACCTCAAAGATCAACTAGTTCCAACTCCCTGCCATAGGCAGGGACACCTCCCACTAGTACAGGTAAATGTTTTAATAGAGAAAATTACACTACAGGTTGTGAAAGGAAAACGTGGTGATGTCTATTTCACTCATAGGCTTGCTGAAAAATTGTTTGGGAAAAATAACCAAAACATGGATAAGTCATTCTCTGCCTGTCTCTCTCTGGGGACACAGCACAGCATCTGGGGTGGTCTAGCAGCTTCTGGTTCTGGCTCCTCTGCCGATTAATTTTCACTAAACACTTCTCTTCTAACCTCCCCTGGCCGATCCTCCTAACTTACCTTGCGAGTAAGGTAAACCTTGGGGTAAGGTACAGGGGTGGGGAGAAGGTGGAAGGGTGGTTGGGAGCCCCTCCTGGGGTCTCTGATTTCTGGGAGGGGAGTTGTGTTTCTGTATTACCTTTAACTTGTCTATGTCTGTAACTATTCCTGTCTATTGTGTATATCTCTGCTTGTACATTGTGCTGAGCTGTAAAAAGAGCTTCAGTCCTTAACTTCCAGCTGGCTGAGTTCTAGTCTGGGGGATTTTACAAAGTGTGGGGGGCAGGGAACTCCCAAACCATCACACGGTGCATGAAGGGAGCTTGCAAGAGGGCTGCAGAGGGACTGTGTGCACAGTCTCAGTGACAGGATGAGAAGGTATGGTTTGAAATGAGAGAAGAGCAGATTTAGGTAAACAGTCATGCACTGTCTGCACCATGACAGTGATGGAACACTGCAACAGGTTGCTGATGGAGGTAGTTGAGGCTTCATCCCTGGAGATATTCAAGGTCAGGTTCAGCAAGGCTCTAGGCAACCTGGCCTAGTAGAGAACGTCCCTGTTGACTGCAGAGAGATTGGACTGGATGACTTTTAGAGGTCAACCCAACCATTCTATGATTTTATGATTTCTCTCATGCTCACACTTTTCATTTATTTGCAGCTGATCAATATGGATGGAGATTAAAAATGCTCCCTGAAATTCTGTGGTCTTGGAGACCGGTCAAGAGAAAGCAAGAGAGACACATGGAGTGAGAAAAGGAGACCATTTGGTGGTCTGTAAGCTACAGAGAGGTCACGAGGCTCCTTAAAATGAAAGGCAACACAAGAATGACAAGTTTGTAAAGCACTGCACATTAGCAAGGTCATCTTCAAACCTTTGCAACACTATACCAGAACACACTGTACCAAAGCAGGTGTAACTGTATTTGAGAAGCTAAATTAGGTGGGGACTTTTGATCTCACTGAATTCTGGTAATGATGTTCCTCAGCTTGCTGATGAGCCATCCCCACAGCCTGCTGCCAGCATGCAATAATAAGTGGCCTGGGTGAATTTCAAGCAACAAAGGGATCACACTAATGGACTAAAAATATGAAAAACATGCAGGATGCTGCAGTATGAAACTATTATTGCAAGTCAAATTCTGGCTTGTAACAAGGCAGACATTTCTGAGGCACTTAAGGACTCCAAACCAAAATGTGTGCTTAACACAAGTGTTTGAAACAGTTTTGACATCTCTCTGCTGAGAAAGGAATGAGAGACCTGAGGCTGTTGAGCCTGGAGAACAGCAGCCTGAGAAGGGATCTAATCAATGCTCAGCAAGAGCTAAAGGGTGGGGAGAAGAGAAAGGGGCCAGACTCTTCTCAGTGGTTCCCAGTGGTAGGAAAACAGTGTAATGGTCACACAGTGGAACACAGCAGGAAGATAAGGAGGAGAAACTTTTTGCTGTGATATTGCTGGAGCCATGGAGCAGGCTGTGAAGTCTCCTTCTCTGGAGAGATTCCAAATCTACCCAGACATTGTGATTCTGGGCAAGCTACTGTGGGTGTCCCTCCTCTAGTAGGAAGACTGGACTAGATGATGTTCAGAAGTCCTTTCCAAGCCTCACCAAGCTGAGACTTTGGGATTTTTTCCTACACCATGTAATAAAGTAAATATACCCTACCACCTAAACTTCTAAAGCTGTCTTATAGAGGCCTCAAAATTTGGGAAGCTGTAGAAATGAATTTTGTTTTGAACTAAAAAATTGATGAGCCATTAACTGCTCTTGATAAAAGCAGAGATTCAGGGAAAATTGAAAATGGAGAAATCAGGTCTGATTTTCAGCTTCAGATGGAGAACAATACTCTTGATACACAAAACCTTTCTGACAGGCACTCACTGTTATGCCCTGGGTGTTATTGTTGCAGTTTATCGATTACTGTCTCTACTCAGTGCCTAATATTTTGTACTTGTCTTATTTTCATTGCCTACTTAAAATTCACTGAACCAAAAGCCTCATACAAATGACTCTTGGAACTTAGCTCTGAGTTGCTGTGACTTTGAGAACCTACTGATCCAAATATGCTCCCCACTAACCATGTGTCAAGGTTTTATAGTTGGGTTAATTCACTTTATGGGTTTCTTAATGTATGAGGTTTTATGTTTTACTGTGTGTCTGCTGGTTTGAGTCTGCTGTGCTGAATTAAATGCACATGTGGTTCAAAAAGGTCCAAGGTGACAACTGGGGCTAATTTTAAAACACTTTAGACATTATTATGCAAAGTTGGAGTTTTTTCATGAGAAGCCAGAAGTGAAGAAAACAGAAATACTCTTCAGAAAAGAGGATATTTGGCAAAAATAGAGGTTCTGAAATATCATCACAGCTTGCCAAAGAGCATCAACAAGGAACGTGCTGGCATGGGACACATGGTGACAGTGCACATCAACTTCTTCCCACTGAGCAGGCACTGGAGCAGGGTGCTCTGGTTTAAAAAATTAAATCAGGATCCAACGAAATTATTTGTCTAGAAAACGCATTATGCAAAGATTTGAGAATCCAGATTAAGAGGCAACCAGCTTGTTACCAGCCTTTTACCTGCAACTCAACAGCTCAGTGGCTGAATCCTGCTTTTGTGTAAAGAGCATTAACCACATGCAAGTACTCTGTAGCTCACTATCCTGACTTTCAACAAACCCCTCTATTTTCTTTCTCTTCTGGTATCCCAATAGGACAGGCATCAATAAAACCATCTATTACCCAGGTGAAGGAGATAAGGTGGGTCTTTTCCTGAGAAGGACTTCAGTGAATGCTTAACGGCAAGCATGGACACAACATTATAATGATAAATGGGCTAACACAAGCAGTTATCTCTTCACACTGTTTTAAGTAGCTCAGTGATCTAAGGATCCTTACAAATGGTGCTCAGATGTGTATCATGATTGCACACTCCAATCCACCTACTATCAGAGAACCAAAATGCAGAAGACATCGTTCCTTGGAAGAATATTCATGAAAACACCATCCCCACAGCAAATCAACTCATATTACAACCACAGAGTTAGAGAAGCCACAATTCTCTTTCCTCAGGGTTGCTCAGAAACCAGATACTCAGGGGTACAGACCTGGCCAGTTCACCACTATCTCTCCATTGCCATCAGCAAGAAGCAGAACAAAGCAGACAAGAGCACAACAAACCCCACACACTTTTACTAACCTCCTAAGTTTACGCACATCCTGTGGAGCACAGCAACCTTTAGAAAGTAGCCTTTCATTGCATTTTCATGACATTAAATACAAAAAGGGACTATTTCTGCTGATCACACCTGGGAAGCCAGCATTGCCATCACAGATATTCACATGTTCTCACCACCCAGGTCAGACAAAATCATCAGGACTCACGGAAGGCTGTGTAGAGCTCCTGCAGGGTTAAGCGGTCGTCATTGTTGTAATCATCAAAGCGGAGAAGGTCTTCTAGTGTACAATCCAACAAATCGTCTTCCAGGTCCTCCTTCTTCATTAGCTGTAGCAAAGAGAACAAGTAATCTTAGAAAGTAAAGCTACAGGCTGTGGTCCTGGCTCACTCAACCTATTTTCCTTTTAATGACCTTTGGGAATGTACATAGAGATATATGGCCTCAAGCTGCACAAGAGAAAGTTTAGGTTGGATATTAGGAAGAATTTCTTTGCTGAAAGAGTGGCTAGGCTTTTGTGCACGATGCCCAGGGAGGTGGTGGATCACCACCCCTGGAGGTGTTCACAAAACTAGTAGATGTGGTGCTTCAGGACACGGTCTAGAGATCATGGTGGTGTTGGGTAGAAAAGTTGGACTCGATCTCAAAAGCCTTTTGCAACCTTGATGATTCTATATCACATCTGTTATTCATGTTCACTAGACAGAAGTGATAGTCACATCCTTCATGGGTTTCCTAGTGAGGGTGAGGAGCCTCTTGCATCAGCAGCAGCACAGAAATCCATTTTCACTTGTCAAATGTATTGAAAAATAAATATTCAACAGGGAAAAAGGAAAATCTCTTTTCCTTTCCTCCTCTATAGGTAAGAACAAAATCACATACCTTGCTTTTAGGACTAGAATGGGCACGAGTGGATGGTGTT
This sequence comes from Eubucco bourcierii, assembly GCA_013396675.1. Taxonomy (NCBI): domain Eukaryota; kingdom Metazoa; phylum Chordata; class Aves; order Piciformes; family Ramphastidae; genus Eubucco; species Eubucco bourcierii. The sequence continues at coordinate 157,136 of VWZE01026298.1, forward strand.
TTTTTCACTAATGTGTTTTTCCAGCCCTGACAGTTTGTTCCTTGTGGATTCTAAACATTCTACATGTTCTAAGTTAAAAATGAAGAGAGTTTTAGAAGCCATTTATCCATATTAGTAAAAAGCAAAAAATCAGACCTAAGCATAATGAAAATGTTGTATTTCTTGAATTTATTATAGAGCACAAAGAAAACTGCTGAAATGTTGCATCTTCCAGGCAAGAAGCTTTTTTGCTGTAGTCCAGGGACTCTTTTATTTACTATTCTAGCCTTGGTCCATTATATTGGAGCAATTTAAAGTAATAATGCTAAAATAATGACCCTTCACCTAGAAAGCAAAAATGTTCAATACAAGTGAGATCAACCATAACTTCCAAGATCAATCTTCTAAAGATGGAAATTTCCTTTTGTCTACCATTGTATTGAAAATTGATTAACTTTTCATAAGACTGACAAGTTTTTACTAGTCCTTTTGATTTAATGTCAGGGGAAAAAAGTACAAACCCCAAACCCAATACAAACCACTTCAGCTGCAACACATTCAGTAGATTTACGAATCTGACTTTAAAAACACATTAAAGTTTTAAATGAAAACAACACTCCAGTTACAACCATTCTTAATTGACCTGCATACCCATGGCTGGAAAACCACAGAGACATTTCACGTGGCCAGATCTGGAGGGAAACTATTTACTGAGACCTGCCAGCAGGCAAAGTAGCTCCAGACATAGGAATGTGGAACACCTGCTGCCACTTCTGTCGCTCAAAGCAATTTTGTTGTGGAGAATACACAACTAAAGCCAAAGATTCTCACCATCCCTCAGTGCTGTGTGCTGCTCTAGTGTAGGACTATCCTCTCCAGAAGAGATCTATTTGCAGTTTCTCCTTGGGGGTGAATCCTTTTAGAATGAGCCTCCTAAAGATCACAGAATCATAGAATGTGTGGGTTTGGAAGGGACTTTAAGGACCATTTACTTCTAGTCCCTTTGCCATGGGCAGGGCTACCTTCCACTAGATCAGGTTGCTCAAGGCTTTATCCAAGTTGGCCTTGAACACCTCTAGGAAGGAGGCATCCTGGGCAACCTGTTCCAGTGTCTCACCAGTCTCACTGTAAATAATTTATTTCTAATATTCAGTCTACATCTACCCTATCAGAGCAGTCACAAACCCCATCCTCCTTCAGGTCTTAAAAATGACTTTTTTTTCCCTGCAGCAATGCACATTACCTGCCTCAAGTTTTCCCTTGCAGACAAGGTTATGGTGCTCTAGAGACTACTCTTCTCTTAAATAAAACAAAGAACATGCACAGTAGCAGCTCATACAGCAGCTGGAGAGAACAAGATCCCACTGCATCACATTTTCTACCCATGGGCAATGAAATTCTCATCTTTGGGAGAATTTTCAAGTTCAAGAGAGCTTCAAACTGTAAAAGACATCAATCACAAATCTACCTAACAAAGCAGGAAAAAGTGAAGCTATAACATGAACAGCAAGAATTTGCTCATTATCTAAAAAAAACAAAACACCAAAAAACAATACCTTGAAAACTGTGTGAATAAACTGGCCACATAAGAGCACATCTGGTTGCTGGAGCTAACAAGAAAACTAAAGAGCTGACATCCTACATGTAAATTGTGAATCCTGCCACTGTGAAAGCACCAGAGTTGCCCTGCAGATGTGTACTCGGCCTGTCTGTGACTTAAGATCAGTGTCACCCAGCCCAGAATTACAAGTGTTCAAGGATTATCTATATTAACTGGAATTATCTTGTCTTTCGAGAGGTGATTGCACTGTAAACTCAGAAAGGCTGATGGTAAGTTTTTGTGGAGGATGTTTGGGTGAGAGGACTCCTAGCTCAGGGTTGAACTTAGTCTGTTGCATGAAACTGAAGTGGGCTCCAGATGCACAAGCATATTTACTGGCTTTGATAACCCAAGAAGAAGTAAAAGAATAGTATTATTTTAATACTTACTGTATTAAAACGGAATCACTTTGGGTGCAAGAAGCCTTTAAAATGAAGCCCAACTGTTAACTCAGCGCTCCCATGCCACCACTAAACCATGTACCTCACCACCACATCCACATCCAGTAATGGGGACCTTCTCACTGCTCTGGGGAGCCTGTTCAGGACTTGATAACCCTTCTGAGGAAGAAACAGTTCCTCGTGTCCAATCTAAACCTTCCCTGGTGCAAACTGTGGCCATTTCCTCCTGCCCTATCTTACTCAGGTCTATCCTTGCTCTGAAGACCTGGGCTCCAGCATGCCTGCAAGTGAAGCCTGTAATAACTTCACATCAGACCTTAATGCACTGAGTCCTGCTTCTTTAAAATGCAGGTCACTGTTTCTTCCTAATGGTAATGGTTTGCAAGCTGCCAAACCTTTATTTCCATGTGAGCTGAGTTTTAATACCCTGACAGAATAAGTTTCATGTAAAAAGGAGGAAAAAATGGGAGTAGAACAGACACTGAGATGTCACTGTGCAAAAGCTGGCTTTGAATTCAGATGAAAGTGTTTTCTTATACCTACCATGTCTTTATAAAAAAATCATTGCATTTAGATGAAGTATTGTTGATATTCATAGCCCTGAGATCTGAGGGAATTTACTCTGACACTTTGCATTGTGCAGGGAGGATCGTGCATCATGTCAGCAGCTTGAGGATTAAAATTCAGAGCAGACTGTCCTACGGAGGAGTGAGCTCGGGGAGGAGCGAGCTGGTGTCTGTCCTGTTTGCTCACAGCTTGCACTGATGTGCTGGAACTGCAGCGTGCTTCATGTTCACTGAGACGTGTGAGCACAGATGAGATACTCTTGCAGAGCAAAGGGTGAAGGGCCAGCTTGGGAAACTGGAACAGGGCCCAGGCAGGTACTGGTTCCCAACGGGCTCTTAGTGTTTGCTTCTAATTCTTCTCATGGATGATGCAATGAGATGGAAATGATCCTCCCATATATAGCACAACACATTCTTCAGATTTACAGGACCCTCCAGATGTTGGTCGTAGAGCAGAGGTCGTGAGGCGGCCAGTGACAGGACAAGAGACAACAGGTACAAACTATAACTCAGGAGGCTTCACTTGAACTTAAGGAGAAATTTCTTTGCTGGGAGGGTGCTGGAGTCCTGGAGCAGGCTGCCCAGAGAGGTTGTGGAATTTCCTTCTCTGAAGAGACTGCAAACCCGCCTGGACATTGTGATCCTAGGCAAACTGCTGTGGATGACTCTGCTTTAGCAGGAGGGAGACTAATAGACTAGCTGTATCTCCAGAGGTCCCTTACAAGGCTCACCATTCTCTGACTGCTGTTTCAGGTCTGCAAGTGCAAGGAGCAAGGTCAGGACACAGAGTAATCAGCTCGAGTGCTTGGGCTGCATATTCGGTTCACTTCACCCATCAGCTGAATCCCACAGCACAGTATGCCCATAATTAGGAAAGGGTTTTTTCGGCCTCTTACCTTTTCCATTAACTTCTACTAATCAACATTTAAGCATCTGCCTTGAGTTTTGGGGAAAATAAACCTGCTTAAAAATAACCCAACTTTGCTGTCAAGTTACCACATGCTAATGCACAGCCCAGAAGGCAGGGAGGAACCAAAGAGATTTCTGCCTAACTTACATACACCTAAAAAAGTTCAGATTAATTCTCCCCCATCAGGCAGCTACCCTTCCAGAGAAGAACAACAAAGCTGGTGAAGGGTCTGGAGAACAGGGCTGGTCAGGAGCAGCTGAGGGAACTGGGGGTGTTCAGCCTGGAGAAAAGAAGGCTGAGGGGAGACCTTTTTGCTCTCTACAACTCCCTGAAAGGAGGCTGGAGTGAGCTAGGGATTGGTCATCTTCTCCCTAGTATCAGGTGATAGAACGAGAGCAAAAGGCCTGAAATTGTTCCAGAAGAAGTTTAGGTTGGAGATTAAGAAAAATTCATTTCCTGCAAGAGTGGTCATGCCCTAGAACAGGCTACCCAAGTATGGATGGGGGAGCCACCATCCCTCGAGGGGTTCAAGAAATGTGTGGATGTGGCACTTTGGGACATGGTTTAATAGCCATGGTGGTGTCAGGTCAATGGTTGGACTTGTTGATCTTAGAGGGCTTTTCCAACCAAAACAATTCTACAATTCTACGAAATACTTCAGAAGATGATGGCTATCATCAAGGATTAGTATCTATCTTCAGAAGCGTAGATGGGGTTGGAAATTTGCCATGTTTTGTTTGTAGAGGAGCTTCAAATGTCTGAGACACCAGAATTTCCCCAGAGATAGAGAAACTCAGGTGCTGCAGTAGGTTTTCCTTCTTTACCTGCTGCCAGTTGGACAGTTACAAATGACAGCTCTCACCAGAGCATTGCTGCGTTGCATTCAACTCACACTTCAGATGAAAAATGCAATCCACTTCATAATTCCATTTTCATTGAACAATAAACCCACCTGAGCCAGTTCAGAACTGCTGAGATGCCCATCACTGTTTAGATCCAGGTGCTTAAACAGATCTTCAACTAAGAAGCGCTTCTGGGACATCCTGTCCTCGGCCAGGCTGCTTGGTGGGCTCTGCCGATGAGCTTGCAGGTCCAGGAGGATGCTTTTGAGGCGGCTGTAGTCTGCCATTGTACAGGTGGCACCTAAAAGATAAAAGCATTACTGCACCATCTACATCTGCCTTGAGTTCTGTGGGGGTTTTTTTAAACACTGAGCTCCTAGAGGGAAAAGTGAAGCACAGCCAGAGACAGGTTGTCTGCATATACAACACCGCTCAGCCCCGTGCTTGAGGAGCTCCTTAGTTGTTACCTTTTGTAATAGCTGGCAGATTTTCTAAATCCTACTGTCAAGGATGCCCTTCAGCACATTACCTCCCAGATTATACAGCTTCAGTTACAGACTTCCACACTCAGCTCTGTAATCCCCACCCACACTAAACTGGCTCCACATTTTCCCAAAGATAAAAAGAATTTGTCTACAGAAGACAAATCTGGGGAAGCTGAGGTTCTGAAAGTGCCACAGCCATAAATAAATGACACTCCTGAGTGCCACCCTGGGTCAAACAAGGGGTTGATCTAAAGGAACCTTTAAAGGTAGCCCAAGGTGGTAGGATGGTTAGAGGGAGGAGAGCGAGTAGCCCCTGCAGATGGTCTGTGCTGGTGCCTTGCACACGCCCCACTGCAGATTGACATCCATGCTTTTCCCGGTCCGTGACTGGGGAAAAAGCTTTTTGGCACAGAAAAGCCCTCAAACCACTCACTTTGAAGTGACACCAGCTTGGTTTGAGGAATCAGGTTGAACCTTCATGACCCTGCTCTGCTCATAGCAGTCAGCTTTTCTGTGATTCTCCTCCAGGGAAAGTCTTGCTGTGATTTAAGCACCTTCTCTAGGATGCTTAAATCCTCGCAAAAAAAAAAACTATCCGTGTGCCCAAGGTGATAAGATGTTATGGCCCTTTTCTGCTCCACTGCTGTCTGGCAGAGCTTGGCAGAATGAAGAATGGCAACTGTCTTCGTTTGCTTTAATGCAGACCACAGCACCTGCTGCCTTGCAGGAACCTGGCTGACTCTACCTTGGAGCAGACCCTGGAGTACCCTCACGACGGGCATCAATCATAATCAGCAGCAACACATTTATCTGTCCCTTTCTCTCTATTGTGATTCCTCTATAACACAGGTGTCCTTAATCTCTATAATGGTGGCTTTAAAACTCCTTTTTAAGTCACATCACTAATCCTGCTGGACTAAATGCAAGGGAACCAACCTGGTCTCCATGCAGTTTAAGGGACGGTACTTTTGTAGATCAGATCCCCAAAGATTACAAACATTATTCCCCTGAAAAAGAACAGAGGACTCTGGCCCCCTGACCACTGGTGTTCCTACCCTTTTCTTGCTAAACTGCACCAGTTTTGCTCTTCTAGCCCCACTCCAACTGGAACCCAATTAAAATTCCAGGTGCAAGGCACCTCTCTGACAGCAAACCCATCTACCGGCAGCATTTGTTTTCACCCTTTGTATTTTCTGCTCACGAGTTCAAAAGCACCATGACTTGAGAAGGTGAGAGGACACAGAGGTGGGGCATGCATTTACTAGGCAGGTCAGTGCCCTATTGCTCCACAAGCAATAACTCCAAGACGATGTTTATTTTCCATCCCAAACTCAGACCCTCCTAGTTTGCAGAATTTCTCACTGCTCAGGGGTATTAAGCAGCTGATAATTTTTTCCTCCTCTCTAGGTAACCTCTAAAGAGCTCTTGTTCTCAAACGGGATCCATTTTTTCATGGAAAAAACAAGGGTACTCAGGGTACTCTCAGGTTTGCTTACTATTTCTGCTTTTTCTCCCCCCAACCATCTCATTTTAATGGCTATTGTGAAGGCAACATGAAGAAATTTCTTTCCCCAATTATGTGCTTATTTAAAAGAAAAATTGATTGCTCTATCCTGCGTAATCAAGTAATTTTGCAATCCTGTTGTAAATACCATTTTAGCTACTGCAACAATAGTTATTTCTGAGCTGGAGTTCTCTCTTCAGTCAAATCTAAATCCCAGGAATGCATCTAAGGCTAACGAGACAGGGAAATTTATTTGATTTACTTTCACTTGTTTTTGCTTTATGGTTGCCATTCATGAGCACAAGCCACACAGTGACACCTGGGTGGGCTGACCCCCTTGTATGGTCCTCCCATGTCCAGGTCTGTGTGTGCATCACAGACACCAGACCTGTTTGCTCTCAGAGCTCCTTTTGACTTCTCACTTCTTTCTCCTACCAACCCTTGCCAAAGCTCTTCCTTTCTTCCTTTACTCTCCAGACCTTTTCTTTTCTGCAGCTGGATTTTATTTTTTTTTTCAGCTATTACCCAACTACCACCTGTGCAGTGCTGTCCCAGCCTTCCTGCCTTGCTGGCTCCATTTGTACCTGTATTTAACTCTCTAGAGAGAGTTCTGCCATTGAGTGACAAATTTTGACTACCTTCTCAGTTGGAAAAAACCTTAAAGCTAATCTAGTCCAGCTCTCCCAAGTCTGGTTAAACCACATCCCTCAGCACCATATCTCTGTCTCTTTTGAACAGCTCCAGGGATAGGGATTTAAGTAGCCTGTTCCAGTGTTTGAGAACCCTTTCAACAAAGAATTTTCATCTCATGTCCAACTTAAACCTCACCTGGTGCAAACTGAAGCCATTCCATCTCACTTTGTCTCATGTTACTTGAGGGAAGAGACCACCCTCCAACCTGGCTCCAACCTCCTCACAGGGAATTGTAGAGAGCAATGAGGTCTTCCCTCAGTCTTGCCTCTACCTTCCTCCTCTCTCAACTAAACAACCCTAGTTACCTCATCTGCTCCTCATCAGGCCTATTCTCCAGATTATCCACCAGTTTTATTGCCCTTCTCTGGACATGCTGCAGCACCTCACTGTCCCCCTGGGAGTGAAGGGTCCACAGTTTAACTCAGTACTTAAAGTGTGGCCTCACCAGTGCTGAGTACAGGGGGAATATCTCAGTTCATTTTGTGGGGTGGCAGATATTGTGCAGGAAAATTAAAATAACAAAAATCCTACTATTATTTTGCAAACCTTTTTAACCCCTACAATGGATTAGTTCTATCCTCATTAAATTCTGGAGGAATAAGTAAATTATCACTTGTTGTAAATGTTTCCCTTTAATCTGTTGCTGTTGGACCAATTTAAGAGCTTTTTGTGTGGAGTTTCTTAGTCTTTTTTCCCCCCTGACACTAGAATCACTTTCTCCCTCCTTGTGCATGTTTTCCTCTTTAGAAGTTAACATTTCATAATTACAGTAATGTCCTTTAGGGTGTGCATTATGATCCACTAATGAGATGCCTGAGAGGTCTCCTAATGATATCTGAACCACCACCACAGCACATCGTTATTAGACCATTACACATCCTTAACAATAATAAATACTCCTGTTTGCTGTAATCATATTGTCCTTTAGTGCTTAGTGAGAGGATTGAGGAGACTTCACAATTGCAGTGCAAGGTGAGGAAGAAATGAACAGCTGTTTTGCAGCAGGTTATTCTGAATGCTTGATTGTGAGCATGTGGAAAGACACACGGTCTGGGGAGAATTATGGGCTTTTCTTCTTGCAGTTGGATTGAAAATGTCACGAGAACTCATTTCCAGAATGAATCATAGAATGCTTTTGGTCGGAAAAGACCTGCAAAATGCAGTCCAACTATCAACCTAAGACCAATGTGGCCATTAAATCATATTCCGAAGTTCCACATCTACATGTATTTTGAACATCTCTAGGGATATTGACTCCACTATCTCCACAGGCAGCCTGTTCCAATGCCTTACCACTCTCACAGGAAAGAAAGTGTTCCTAACATCCAATATTCATTTGAATACACTCTATAAACAGTCATTTTTTTCTGTTCAGTTACAGTTTCTACAGATGCATGATCAATTAAAGATCCCAACCTCCTGAGTTTGATGTACAACCTGACGTATAAAGTACCCCACTAGTAATTTTTTAAGCTTAAAATAGTTTAAGCGTAGACAAATACCCACTAAAATGGATCTCAGAGTCTTAATTGTGTTTATTCTATAGATAAAGCCTTCTTAGAAACTTGGGTGGTTTGACTGTGGATGCCTCCTCCCTGGAGGTGTTTGAGGCCAAGTTGGATGGGGCTTTGAGCAACCTGGTCTAGTGGAAGGCATCCCTACCCATGGCAGAGAGGTTGAGAACTAGATGATCTCTTCAGGGTATTTTCAACTCAAAGCATTCTATGATTCTCTGATTGTCTAAACCTCCCTGGGCAGAACTTCAGGCCATGCATGTGCCCTCCGCTCTTCCTCTATGCAGGAGCAGACTGAAAGCTCCCAGACTTTGGGATGTCATTGGTAGGTAACTTGAGGCAATGGCTGGCTCAGAATTGCTTAAAAAGTGACTATGGTAGAGAATGAAGCCATCCCAAGACAGATCCTGTGGTCTCCTGATGGAAACAACAGTATCTCCATGAAAGCAGCAGGGAGAACTTTACATAAACACCCAAGAAGAAAAAGTCATGTTCTTGAGCCCACCTATCCCCGAGGATGACAGACAGCAGCCCTCAGCATACACACTGCTGGTCACTTCCCATGTGCGTTTCATGGTACAAATAAGCAACCAGAGCATAAGAAGCAAAGTACCTTTACCAGGGAGTCAGATTCACACGGTCCCCTGTATGGAATGATGGGGAAGTGCTGATGACAGCAGTGCATTGTTTGGGAGGGTGTTCCAGAGCACCAAAGCAGCACTGAAATTTACATGAATGCCAGGAGGCTTTAAAGTTTATTAAAGCTTCCAAATAATACATTTGCTATCTAAAGGTATCCAATCAACCATTTAAAAGTGAGCATTGGTTACTTCCCAGAGGAATACAAGCAATTTTGCTTTCTCCAACAGGAATAAGGTAGAAGATTACAAAATGTCAAACAGCAGATTGTGTAGCACCATCAGCTGAAGCAGGCAGGAGGAGTAAATGCACCATTTACCTAACAAAAGCTGCTTCGGTTTGGTTAATTTAAATTACAGGATGTTTGGCTTAAAGTTGTGATGAGATTTTCCATACAGAAAGGAAGGTTGTGAGGTGGCTGCTCTGAGAAGGCAGCCAAGGCTTTCTGGTCACTTGGACCTGTGGACCAAGACTTTTCCTTATGGAACTACTGAAGAGTGAGCTAAGCTAATCAGTGCAGTGTGAAAATGAACTTTTCCAGGTCAGGCATTGGAAGAGGCTGCCCAAGGAAGTGGTGGAGTCACCATCCCTGAAGGTGTTCAAGAAGCGTGCGGACGTGGCACTTTGGGCCATGGTGCTCTTAGGTTGATGGTTCAACTTAGAGGTCTTTTCTAACTGAAGCAATTCTATGGTTCTACAAGAAGTGGACATGTCATAGATGAGGAATAGCAAAATGAGAGCATCAGACCTCTGGGATGGACAATTTGACCACAGACAGCATAGAATCGCAGAGTGGTAGAGGGTGGAAGGGACCTCTGGAGATTGTCTAGCCCAACCTTCCTGCTAACACAGGTACATCTAGATCAGGTTGCATGGATCACATCAATGGAGATGTCACTCCTACACAGTATGACTGCCTTTAATTACCTGAAATGAAACAGAAGTCAAAGTCTCAGGAGCTCTGCCCAACCTGCACTACCCAGGAGCAGGACTGCTCACAGATGTTTTCCCATTTTCTGTTGTTGTTTCTTTGTTTTGATTTTCACGGTGGAAGGTGTAATAATATGAAAAATCCTTTGTGGGTCAGACTGAGCATGGCAGAGCCAGTTTCCCATGGGAGGAAAACCTCTTGTGCTCAGGAGGCAAACAGTTGCCTCAATATCCCATGACAAGTTTTCTAAGCTGCTTTGTTTCATGCTGCCTGGCTCTGGCTCTTTGCCTGCTCTCCAGCCTCCTCGTGGGGAGCGAGCAAAAGGAATGCAGGAGAAGGAGCCTTTTGGAACTCCCACTTCTGTGTAGACTTATGTGAGACTAAAAGGTGGAGGTCATGAGGATGGGGCTGGGCTCTTTCATTTGAATACAAATTAGAACACAGGAGGTTTCGCTTGAACTCATGAGAAAAATTCTTTGGCTTGAGGGTGCTGGAGCCCTGGAGGAGCCTGCCCAGAGAGGTTGTAGAATTTCCTTCTCTGTAGAGATTCCAAACTCACCTGGCCATTTTGATGCTGGGCAAGCTGCTGTGAGTGACCCTGCTTTAGCCGGCGAGTTGCAGCAGACGATCCGCAGAGGTCCCTTCAAACCCTTTAACCATTCTTTGATTCTGAGCAAACACCTTGCCACGCATTCCCTCTCAAGTGCCACAAACTGATCCACCCTCAACATCTCAGGGAATTTGCTGTTTGAGCCCTGCTGTCTCCTCTCTGCGTTTCATGCTCCCCAAGACAGCTGGCAGCCACACGTAATTTGATCCTCTAAGGATCTTTAAAGGATGTGTGAGCAACACAGCTGCTTGATTATCCACACAAGTGCTGACTGCTCTGCTCCCTTGCTGTCCCACTTCTGCTCCCCCGTCCAACCTCCTGAGTTCCAGTTTGTGCCCACTGCCTCTTGTCCTGTTGCTGAAAAGAGTCTGTCCCCATCCTCTTGCCTCCCACCCTTAAGTTCTTGCTGATCACTGAGGAAATGCCCTCTCAGGTTGCTCTTCTCCAGGTTCGACAGCCCCAGCGCTCTCAGCCTCTCCAAGCCCCTAAGCATCTTGGTAGCCTCCACTGAACTCTTTCCAGTGTCTTTCCCTGTGTCTGTTGAATGGGGAACCCAGAACTGGACCCACTATTCCAGATGTGGGCTCACTAGGGCAAAGTAAAGAGGAAGGAGAACATTCCTCAACCTGCTGGCACCCCAGGACCCCACTGGTCTTACTGGGCACAAGAGCACATTGCTGGCTCATGGTGAGCTCATCATTCAGCAGCACTGCCAGCTCCTTCTCCACAGAGCTGGTTTCCAGTAGCTCAAACCCTCACCTCTTCCGGTGCAGGGGGTTCCTCCTCCCCAAGTGCAGGATCCTGTACTTGCCCTTGTTGAACTTCATGAGGTTCACCTCTGCCTGTCCAAGTCTCTCTGAATGGTAGCACAGCCTGATGGGATGCCAACCACTCCTCCAAATCTTGTACTATCAGCAAATTGGCTGAATCCACTGTTCCTTCAAAGATACTGAACAAAACTGGCCCCTGTGCTGACCCCTGGGGAACACACCACAAGCTCCAGGCTTCCTTCTTTCTCTTAACCTTTACAAAGGCCTCACTATCTTCCCAGGCTAGTTCAATAGAATGTTTCTCAAGAATCGACTCAATTAATTATGCTGTGATTTTGTTTGGGGCCGGGATCTGAAGTAATTAGACATTCCTAAGCTGGTTTTGTTGTCACTGTTAACGACAGTTGCGTAAGGCACTTTTTCCTCTCCTGCTCCCCACTCTGCAGTTTAGGATGCAGCATCACTCATTTCGCTTAATGGGTTTTGCAAAGAAAAACAGTACAGTCTGAAGGCAAAATGTAATTTGGAGAGAGCATGCAACAGGCACAGGGAGCTGCGTGTGTGAGATCATGTCTTGTGCCGAGCGATGGATTTGCAGCAGAGCAGGCTGTGCTGTGAATAAATGAATCGCTGGACACAGTCAGCTGCCTGTTTGGGAATCATACATAATTCACCTGTCATTGTTGCTGCTGTACTGGTGTGCACACCAAAGCCTTTGGATGAGGAGTAGAAGGGGTGCTTATGAATGGGTTGCCTTTGCCTGCCTGGTGTTCCTTCTTCAGCTGCTTTGATGTTCACCGCATTGTTTCTTCTCTCTGATTTGACAAATATTTTTAATTCTTTAACATGGAAATAACAGCACTCAGCAGGCAGTGAGCAATAAAGCAGTGGTAGGAACAGCCTTGTTTGCTTGTGGTATGGGGCTGGAGAAGCCTGAGAGGGGAATCTTCTCAGTGCTATAATTTGCTAAAGGGTGGGGGCAAGAGGATGGGGCCAGACTCTTCTCAGTGGTGCCCACCAACAGAGCAGGAGGCAACAGGCACAAACTGGAAGCCAGGAGGTTGCATCTGAACAGGAGAACAAACTTCTTCGTTGTGAAGGTGCTGGAGCCCTGGAGCAGGCTGCTCAGAAAGGCAGCAGAGTCTCCATCTCTGGAGAGGTTCCAAACTTGTCTGGACATGGTGATCACAGAAAATCTGCTGTGGGTGACCCTGCTTTAGAGGGGGCAGTGGACTGGATGATCTCCAGATCTCCATTCAACTCCCAGCACACTGGGATTCTGTGTGGTTCTGTAGATCACATGGAGAACTTTTGCAGTCCAGACACTGCTGTTACATCTTTTTGATGTACTGATGGCATGAGGGCAATTAAAACTTTAAAAGTCTCTGGCTTGGGAATGGGTTCAGGATCTCTGTGACTGGTGCAGAATCACCTTATACTGTCACAAAGTTTCTGAATGAGCTCTGGTGGTAGAAAATGAATTATGAGATAGCTGCCAGCTGCTGACTAGAAGTCAAAAATTCCTGCAGACATGGCTGTGGTTGTTTTGTTGCCCACTATGGAACAATAAACCTCCCCAAAATGAGAAAACAAACAAACCAACCAACCTGTCATTTAGAACAAAAGTTGCCTTAGTGAGAGCTGCTGTATGTCACAGCTCAAAGAGTACAGGGTGAGATGTAAGTGGAGTCCAACCTTGCTGCAAACCTGGGAAGACCACAGACTCATAGAACAGTTTAAGCTGGAAGGGACCTTGAGGATCATCCAGTTCCAACCCCCTGCCATCAGCAGGGACACCTCCCACTGGACCAGATTGCTCAAGGCCTTACCCAACCTGGCCTTGAACACCTCCAGGGAGGGGGCACCCACAAGCTCCCTGGGCAACCTGTTCCAGTGTCTCAGCACTCACTGGAGAGATTTTCTTTCTAACACCCAGTCCAAACTAAAAAACATTACTATCACTACAAGCCCTTGCAAAAAGTCCTCTCCCTAAGATGACATGCAGGATATAAGATTTAGGGTTTGATGTATCAGACAAATACAAAATAAAAATTCTGTAGATGGAAATTAAAGCTAAACAAATTAAAAATAAAATATGTTTGTCCATTGAGACTAAGTAATCACGTGAAAAATTACTCTTCTGTGCTTAAATCAGAGCTGGAAGTCTTCCTAGGAGGTGTGCTGTAGAGCAAACAAATTATGGAGCTGCTGCAGGGAAAATCTCGTTGAATTCCGAGGAGGTCAGAGCATGCACATGATCCCTCCTGGCTCTAAAAATCCATAAATCCGTGGCACACTGCCTGGGAGGTGATAGGCACTTGATAAATTACATTGATCATATGCTTTCCCACCTCAGGTTTCCTCCTGCCTCCCTCCCCTGGGGCTTCTCTTATCATCTCCTGGCCTGCACCTCTCCCTGACTCTTCACAGGAGGGAAACAAATCTAGAACTTGCTTTTGGACTTAGTAAACCAAGATATAATTCCTGGGCTTCCCCCCAAAAAAGCAGCTTAAAATCCACCCATCTCTTTTCCTCTGCACTTGGGGCTAAGGTTGAGGTGGTCTGTTGAGGTTTGTGCAGTTTGGAAGGTAACTGTTGGAGGTAGAAACAGATCTTTTTTGTTTATAGAACAAGGAATTTATATTCTGTACATTTTTAAGAGCATGTAGAACAATAGGTCAGTGGGTTGTTGTTTTTTTTTTGTGCAGTAAAATGAAATATTGAAATAAATATCTGCTGAGGCAAGTATTAACTCTTACAGGCTGTAAATGTCTGTTGTTGAATAGTATCTACTTGGTAGCACATATTCCATTCCCTTTCTGTGATGTATTGGGTGAGCTCCCAGTCACTGCTAAATTATATATGGCAGTCTGATAAACGTACATCTTATGAACCAAAATGTATCCCTAAGATAAGCAACTTGGTTGGGCTTTTATTGTTATTTGAATTTTGTCAGCAGCAGCAGCTGACAGTTTCCTAACGTTCATGAATTTGCATGATGTTCAACATCTGCTCCCCACAGCAGCAACTTCACCACACTTTCACTTAACTTGTAAACTCTAATCTGGGCTGAAAGAGGTGTTCAGCCTTGGAGGGGTTTAGCCATGTGTAAGGTAGGTGAGCAGGTAGCACTGCCATGGCTTTGCATAAATGTCAGGGCTGCTGAACCTGCTTTCCTCCCTGGATAGCAATGGTGAAGATGATAGAAACACAGAATTGTTTAGATTAGAAAGGACCTTTAAGATCATCGGGTTCAACCACTAACCCATCACAACCTCATCTGCTGCTAAATTATGCCCCTCAGCACATCTGCACAGCTTTTAAATCACTCCAGGGATGAGGACTCCACCACTGCCCTGCACAGCCTGTTTCAGGGTTTGACAGCCCTTTGGGGGAAGAAATTGCTCCTCATGTCCAACTTAAATGTCCCCTGGTGCAACCTGAGGCCATATGCTCTTGTCTACTTGGGTGAAGAAATCAATGTCCACCTCACTCAAACCTCCTCTCAGGCAGTTGTAGAGAGTCAAGAGGTCTCCCCTCAGCCTCCTTTTCTCTGGGCTGAACAAACCCAGTTCATCTGCCATTTCAGAGCCTTCACCAGCATCACCGCCCATCTCTGGACCTGTTCCAGCATATCAGTGTCCTTCTTGGACTGAGGTGCCCAAAATTAAATTGAGTTTTCGAGGTGCAGCCTCACCTGTGCCCAGTACAAGGGGAGATGGCCTTCAGCAGTGTTTGGAGACAGTGGGATGGTCCTTGTGCTGTCAGACAGGATAGGTACACTGCAGTGCGCTCACCAGCAGCGTAGCTGCTGTCCAGCCCTGCCTGCTGGTTTACAGGAAGTTTTCCTCTGAGTGATCAAAAGTCAAATGGTTGATACCATGACTTTGAGATCAAGATCCAAGTTCACCTTTCTTCATCCTTAATCAGTTTGTTCAGCCCTAGTTCTTGCAGCCTGTAAAAATCAAAGCAGGGTAAAACCCCCCAAAACCTCCCAGATGTCTCAAAATTGCAAGAAAGCTCTGAATTTCATGGGGCTTTCTCACTATTCCACCCTCTCTTACTACAGTGAGCAGCTATGCTTGCTCAGAGGAGTCTGTCTACACAACTTGTTGAGCAAAGTAGGATTTTTCTCCTCCTTTTTTTTTTTCCAACCACACAGGAAAGGTGGGTACAAAGTCCATCTAATCTCTCCACAGACATGCAATTAAAGAGGAGGAAGATAGATGGGAAAAGACAGAAAATCTGCATGGAGGAATGGGGATTTGCAATGAGCCCCCTGAAGAACCAAAGTCATCTTTAGTTTTCTCATCCCTATGTAAACCTACTCTGTCAAGTCAAACAGGCCATGGGGCCATGGATTATTGGTGTAAAGAGTTCACATAATCATCTCACTCCGGTTCAGCGCTCTGATGTTCTGGGACCACACGCCTGCAGTTGAAGCATGCCGGAGCTTTCATTCTGTATGCATGAAAAGGGGTTGTTGCTGATAGGCAATTTAGCTGCAAACAGCACAAGAATTAAGGAGCTGTGCTCATAAATAAATTTGTATCCCATAATGTTTCACTTTAGTCCTTTTCTGATGCTTCAAACACTAGCAGACAGAGCCCATGTGAAGCAGATGAAAGGATGAGCTGTTTGACTGCCAGAATCCCAGCATAATCAGGGTTGGAAGGGACCTCTGGAGATCATCTAGTCCAATCCCCCTGCTAAAGCAGGGTCACCTACAGCAGCTTGCCCAGGATCACAATGTCCAGCTGGATCTAGAATCTCTCCAGAGAAAGGGACTCTACAACCTCTCTGGGAAGCCTGCTCCAGGCTCTGACACTCTCACAAGAAAGAATTGTTTCAGTTGGAAAAGACCTTCAGGATCACTGAGTCCAACTGTCACCCTAATGCCACCATGACCATTAAACTATGTCCCCAGTTGCCATGTTCACACATTAATTGCCCATTACCAGGGATAGTGACTACACCACCTCCCTGAGCAGCCTATTCCAGTGTCTGACCACTCTTACAGGAAAGAAATTGTTCCTAATGTCCAGCCTAAACCTCTCCTGGCACAATTTTAGAGGAGACAATTTCACAAAGTAGCTTCTCCTTAAGTTCAAACAAAATCTCCCGGGTTCTACTTCATATCCATTGTCCCTCATCCCTTTAGAAAACAAAACCTTCCTCAAATCCTTTAATTTTACCTAGAAATGTTATTTTTGCTAACCACAACTCTCTTGCCCTGTGGAAAGGGACAGAAAGACAAAGCTTAGTGCTCCCATCTCCCACGCTTAAATTCTTCCTGGAGCTACAAAACAGACACAGGAACAGCTGAAAATAACCAGCACAGTGTTAAGTGGAACTGTCAAATAAAATGACAGCCCTGGTGCCTCCTGCCTTAGAAATGACACTCTTCAGCCTTCTCCAAGCAGCTCTGTATTACCACATACAGTGGTGGCTAAGGGTTGCTGTGAAAATTAGTGCTACTGGAGCTCACCTTGGGCAGTAGTTTATTTATACTGGATTGTTATTGTACCCTCCCACGGTGGCAGCAAGCAGAAGCATGGTCTTGCCATTGCAGATGACATGTGGGATCCAGCTTGCTGGCAGTTGTGAGTGGGTTGCCCAGTTGTGATGTCCTGAAGCCTGCAGTGACAGCACATCAAGTCTAAAGCCAGGGTGGGATCGTTCTGATTAGCAGTGTGACTGCATATTCTCAAGGTTGAAGCTCAGAGCATGTGGGTGGTCATGGGTAGCCAAGAGGCCAATGGTCTCCTGGGATGCATTATGAAGACTGGGATCAGCAGGTCAAGGAAGATTCTCCTGTCCCTCTACTCTGCCCTGCTGAGGCCAGATCTGGAGTATTGTGTCAAGTCTGGATTCCCCAGTTCACGAGAGACAGGGAACTACTGGAGAGAGTCCAACAGAGGTCACACATGATTAAGGGACTTGAACAGCTCTCTTACGAAGAAAGGCTGAGAGACCTAGGGTTGTTTAGTCAGGAGAAGAGAAGGCTGAGAGGAGACCTGATCAATACTTTCAGGTGGGTGTCAAGAAGGGGTCAGTCTCTTTTAACTGATGCCCAGTTACAGTACAAGAGGCAACAGGCACAAATGGGAAGCTAGGAGGCTCCAGCTAAACAGGAGGAGAAAATCCTTCGGTGTGAGGGTGTTGGTGTCCTGCAGCAGGCTCCCCAGAGAGGGTCTTGAGTCTCCTTCTCTGGAGACATTTCAAACCTGCCTTGATACTGGGCAGGCTGCTGTGGGTGCCCCTGCTTTAGCAGGGAGGTTGGATTGAATGACCTCCTGAGCTCCCTTCCAACCCCACCATGCTGGGGTTCTGTGATTCTGAGCTGTGGTCAGGCATGAGGAGATGCCACCCAGGTGAACCTCCTCCAGAGTATTTGAAGGGTCACAAGAATTTTGAATCTCTGCATATACCTTCTGGTGTGGACAATCACATATTCTGGTACTCAGCCTGGATGTCAGTGACTTCACAGCTTGTGTCACGCAGCTGCAGGGTGTAGCCCCTGTAGTTGTGTTGAAAAGTAGTTCTGCAACTACTGGGGCTTGAATCCCCTGACGACTTCTGTACATGTCTAGGTTCACACCTACCACTAGATTAGCTAGGTACAGCAAGGACTGGTGCTCTGCAGGCATTATCAGATCATTCTTGATATTTAAAGAGTTGTAATCCTTGTATTGTAAGGTACCTTGCACAGTAGTGTTTTACAGGGAGAGCAGTTTGCCCAGCAAAGCAAGCTCTGCGCTTCCTCACTAGGTTTTTATGTTAACTGCATTCCTTTGAAGGACACTTCATCCCCAGGTGTGCTGTTTCTCTGTTATCTACTTGGACTCACAAGGTGGGTTGAAGATTGCTCAGGGATGCCACTATAAAAACCCGGTCCACAGGAACCAGGAGTAAAATTCTTAAAGAGGACAATTATTGAGGGAACTGGATTAATGATCTGTCATCACAATTTAGCCACATACACCACTGACCTTTCACAAAGAGGATGCTCTTGATAAATGTAGTTCATTACCAAGTTCTGACATGAAAACAGAATGGCACTCTGTGTTTCTTGGCAGGCTGATCAATATTTTAGCTGCCAAAGCATGCAGAAGTGCTAAACAGGATGGATTCTGTAACCACTGCGAAGCAGAGCAAGGACCAATATTGCTCAGAGTGAGCTGAGCGTGTGAAAATGACAGTTGCTGATCTTAATATGCTGCATTTTTTTTTTTATTCTGCCTTACTGTTTTTCTTGCATAGAATCACGCAATTTTTTCAGTTGGAAGAGACCTCTAGGATCATCAACTCCAACCATCAACCTAACACCACTATGGCCATTAAACTATGTCCTGAGCTACTACATCACAGAATCACAGAATTAATCAGGTTGGAAAAACACTTCAATATCAAGTCCAACCTATCACCTAATGCCTTCTAATTAACTATACCACGGCACTAAGTGCCTTATCCAGCCTCCTTTTAAACACCTCCAGGGACAGTGACTCCACCACCTCCCCAGGTAGCCCATTCCAATGACCATATATCCACACATTTCTTTAACACCTCCAGGAATGGTGACTCCATCACCTCCCTGGGCAGCCTGTTCCAACACCTGACCTCTCTTTCAGTAAAGAAATTGCTCCTACTTTCCAGCCTAAACTTCCCTTGGCACAATTTCAATCCATTTCCCTTCCTTCTATCACCTGATACTAGGGAGCACCTTTGGCTGTCTGTTAGGGCTGGTTTGGTTTAAACTTCTCTTGTTTCATTGCTTTTGAAAGTGCTGTACATGGATAAGATGTCCTGTTTCCTTCTTCCTGCTGTGCAGGGAGGAATCCTGGGCTTCCCTGGATGGGATTTTGCAGCATGGTTCTTCATTTCAGCTACATCCTTCCTCATACAACCAGGGCCACTCCAGAAGTTGGTCTTGGGGATAGAAAATCACTCCAGGCTGCTGCTGGAGGAAGGATTTAATTGCCCATTTCAACTAAAGAAATTGCCAGAAATCCCTGCTTTTTGGACATGGCAAGTATATCCAAAAAGCACAGTGGGGAGCTGCACCTTGCACAAGGTTTCACAGAATTTATTAGGCTAGAAGTGACCCTCAAAGATCATTTTCTCCAACCAGCCATGCAGCAAGCAGGGACATCTTTACATTAGACTGCTCAGGGCCACGTCAAGTTTAACCTTGCAAGTCTCCAGGGACAGGGGCTCCACCACCTCCTTGGGCAACCTGTCCCAGTATTCCATTACCCTCACTGTAAAGAATTTCCTCCTGATGTCCAAAATGCTGGTGACTTATCTTTGGAAGCCCCAGAGTTTTCTTCTTAAGCTACAAAGTCACAGGAGGTCACAGGAAGGACACAAGGTGGTTTCCAGCAGTGGGGTGGGAACAAACCCATCTCAACTGAGAGAGCACCTACCACAGGACAAAACCCATGCAGCCATTCCTGGGGAAGGCTTGTGTTTGTTGTCCAAGGCACTGGTGTCATCAGGTTTGTGTTCAAAAAGCAGAGTGGTCATCAGTAGCAGTGAGACAGAGTCTCTTGAAATGCTGAAACAGTAGCACTTTAAATGTGGAGTATTTTTTTAGTGCCTAGGATTGAATATGAATCAAGTAGTGCTATGCTATTAAAGTGCATACAAAAATAAAATCTCTCCTACTAGGGCAGCCTGAGAGACTTGGAGTTGTTCAGCCTGGAGAAGGCTAGGCTCCAAGGAGACCTTATGCTTAAAGGGGTGGATAAGAAATATGGGGACAGACTTTTGAGCAGGGCGGGTTGTGACAGGACAAGGGTTGGTGGCTTAAACTAAGAAAGGGAGATTTAGACTGAACAGAAAGAAGAAAATGTTTACACTGAGGGTGGTGAGACCCTGGATCAGGTTGCCCAGAAAGGCAGGAGATGCCCCATCCTTGGAATCATTCCAGGTTAGGTTGTCTGGGGCTTTGAGCAACCTTCTCTAGTTGGGGATGTCCCTGCTGACTGCAGGGAATTGGACTAGATGACCTTTAAAGGTCCCTTCCCATCCAAACCATTCTCCGTATCTCTTTTCCACTACACATATATATTTATATCCATGTATCTGTTAACCCTATTAGGGCATTTTCCTTTTTTTTTTGTTCAGCCTTTAAAGAGGCCCAAATTATTACACATCCCTGGGCAGAAGTTTGCTGCTTTCAGTGGTGGCTTTGCCCAGCATGTGCTGCTGAGCAGCTGTGCAATGCAGTGCTCAGGAGCAGCTGCTCATGCATTGCTGCAGCCATTGCATGTCTCAGATGCCAGGGGAGAGTGAGCGAGACCTGTGGAGTCTGTCACATCCACGCTGTGGGGGGATGCTGAGGGATCTGCTTCCAGCAGAGCTGAAGAGAGTGGTTTTCTCCAGCGGGAAGTGAAGGTAATGAGGTTTAGGAGGAGTTTTGACAGAGGCTGAGAGCACCTTATGACCTTCTGACTGATGTGTTAGCAGCATGTGAAACTGAACTTAGTGTTTAAATAGGAGTCATAATTGGTTCATTGCCTTTTTTTTGGCTTGCTGTGTACACAGTGGAATGACTTTATGCTGCCATAAAGGATGAGCCTCTGCTGGGTCCCTGACCCTGGTCGCAGCAGCAGTGTGGTGAGGCGAGAAGCATTGAGAGTTTACAGCAGGATTTGGGGATGGTTGTCTGAGGTTGCCACCTTCTGTGGCTTCCTTTATATCACTCTTTATGCCCATCATATTTGTCAGGAGCCACTGTGCATCTCTGACCCTTGGAATATCCTAAAGTGGGGACACCTACCTTGGGCTGTCTTGCAGCTCAGATCTGTAGGGAAAAGCAGGTTTGTGGTGGTTTTGGTTTCAAAACATGAAAGAATCAAGGAGGGTTGCAACGAAGAGAAAGGAGACTGAAGTCTCCAGACTCATACCACACAAAGTGTTGAGAGCTGGGATGTGTCACCAGCAGGTGACCAGAATGGGTCCTATGCATGCAAAAATAAAGATGCAATAGGTTGCTCAAGGAGGTGGTGGAGTTACCATCCCTAGAGGTGTTCAAGAAGTGCGTGGACATGGCACTTTGAGATGTAGCTTAATGCTCATGTTGGTCTTAGGTTGATGATTGGACTCAATGACCTTAGAGATCTCTTCCAACTGAAGCAATTTAATGATTCTTTCTGCTCTTTGGACATATTACTTATATTTCACAGATCACAGAATTAAGCAGGTTAGAAAAGACCTCTAGGATCATCGAGTCCAAGCTATCACCTAACCCTTCTAATTAACTAAACCATGGCACCAAGTGCCTCACCCAGTCTCCAATTTCACTAATGCAGTTTGTATTGAAAGTTCTGTTTAAACATGAAGTTTGTTGGGTTCTGGGTGAAGTTCCAGAGTTTAAGGAGCTATCACACTCAGCCAATCCTCCCAGCAAGTGCCATGGTCTCAGACCAGTGCCAGCAATAGCTGTTAGCCAAAGAAGTTGTAAATATTAGCTTAATAAAGCAAGAAGCACTCTTAAGAGAGATGATGAGGCTGCAAAATTCCTTCAGGTCTTTTCCAGTTCTGCCTTTTGTGGTCAGAAAGAGGGTTAAGGTGAAGGTGAGTCAGAAGGCCAAGACTGGTACCTACTGCACCAACTTAATCACAGCATTCAACCCAGCTAACACCTGTAAGTACACCTCAACCTGCCCATACCAAGGCAGCTGAAGCATTACATCTCTCAAAGCTACAGCACAACAGAAACTCAAATACATCTCCTCTGACTTCCTATTCACAACCCAAATTCACACTGCTCTTCCACTGGGGCCCAGACAACAGAATCAATGAGATTTGTATTTCTCCTTTAAATCTGTGTTATGAGGAGCAAATTCAGGACACCAAGAAACAGGAAGAATAAATAAAAGCTTACTAATGCTAACGGTTGGATTTTGGGGATGAATTCCTCTAGCTGTCCC
>VWZE01026298.1:179570-200302 GCA_013396675.1 Eubucco bourcierii
TCCCCCCCTTAAGTACTATAGTGATAGATGATGAATGGGATAGTCATCTAAGCACTGCAAGTGCTTTGGTGCTGACACAGCAAATAACCTTAGATCTGCTGGAGACCTGTCAAGGTAACAATATCCCCACACTGAGCCATCAGCAGTGGGAGTTTTCATTATATATGTCACTAAACTACAGAGGGAAGCTTCTTACTGCAGAAAGGAGGAGATAAAAAACATGTTTTTCCTGAAGATGGTGAGCACTGGGAGTGACAAATATTCCAGGGTATGACAAATCACTGTTTTGATCCACAAGAACACGACACTGAGCCTCTGGTGAGAGGGAATTAGCACAGTTTAAAGGCTGAGATGAAGGCAGTGATGGCCGCAAAGTAGCTGCTGCCCACCCAGGCATGGTTTGTTTGGTGCCAGCACTTTGGTTCCCGTCCTGCAAAGCTTCAGCTTATGCTCTGCCCAAACAGGCTCCCTGGAGGCACACACACACACACACTCCAAAGAAAAAGGCTCCTCAGGTTTCTGGTTCTCATTTGGATGAGGATTGCCTCCACCATGGCAAGCCATCAGCTGGAACACCCGAATCAAGGCTATGCTGAAAAGGATGGAGCCAGCTCAGGGCACTGCTATCCCCAGCATCAGAGACTGTTCTAGGGTTAAAAAGAAAAGGGGGGAGAAAGAAAGAAAGAAACAAACAAACAAAAAAAAATACAGTGAGGGTGGTGAGACACTGAAAGAGTTTGCCTAAGGAGGTTGTGGATGCTGCTTTTCTGAAGGTGTTCAAGATCAGGCTGGACAAAACCTTGGGTAACATGGTCTAGGGAAAGGGAAGTTGGAACCTGACAATCTTTAAGATCCCTTCCAACCCAAATCATTCTATGATTCTCTGAATGTAAGTGCATCAACAGACTCTTCTAAAAGAAAGAGTTTAAGCCCTTGACAGCACAGTCTTCAGAACATATTCACCATCTTAACATCTTCCTGCTAAAACAGCACTAGAACAGAGAGCCCCAACTACAGGAGTGAATTTGTTTCATACACCAGGAAATCTCACTTCATTCTCTGCTCCACGTTCACGACACAGTATTTACTTCACAAGTGACAGGTACAAGTAATGTATTCCTTGGTTCCCAGGGTGCTGCCACCTGATGAGCTGACAACTCCCTGTCCCTGTGCTCACAGCAACCACAAAGTGTCACAAGGGCTTGTGCTTACTAATGATTTACAGCCAGCCCTCAGTCCCAGAAATATGAGGAAAAGCTGAGGAAACTGGAGTTGTTCAGCCTGGAGAAAAGGAAGCTGAGGGGAGACCTCATTGCTCTCTACAGCTCTGTGAATGGAGGTTGGACCCAGGTGGATGTGGGTCTCTTCTCCTAAAGAAAAAGTGATAAGAGGAGGAAAAGTAGTCTCAAGTTGCATCAGGGGAGGATTAGTTTGGACATTAGAAGAAAATTCTTCACTGAAAGGGTTCTTGAACACTGGAACAGGCTCTCTGGGAAAGCTGTCGAATCCCCATCCCTGGATATGTTTAAAAGATGCAGGGATGTGGTGTAGAGGGACATGGCTTAGCATCAGGCTTAGCAGAGTTGGACTCCGTGATCTTAAAGGTCCTTTCCTACGAAGGCAATTCAATGATTCCATGAAATCCTTGAAATCCCACCTCGCTATGTCCAAACAGCACAGGCCACAACTGAAACTCAAAGCAGTGAAGAAGATAAAGCTCTGAGGTTTATTACAGCCTGGAGATTACAATTCAATATTGCAGCAGGGAAGGATGTTACAACGCTGCACAGATTTAGCTTCTCTTCACTCAGAGAGGCACTTTGATAACACTAAGTCTGGTTTAACATAGTTTTATTGACACAAATTCTATTTGTCGAGGGCTCTGAAGGAAGAAGCCCTGCTCTTTTCTCACACTCCCAGCCACTGGGTACCCAAAGTGATTCTGTCGGCAGCCAGATGGAGCTTAACCTGCAGCTCAAAGTATGAACCATTCATCCCTCTGCATATGCTGGGCATTGCAGAACACTTATGTGGGCACTGCAATAAGAGCAAAGGTCTGGATACTGAGAGTTCTTAAGGAGGGATGTAATTAAGTTTCATCTAAGGAAGTCCTTCCAACACAGCAGGTTCCACAGGATAACAAGACTTGTGGATAACAGACCTGTTTCTCCAGCAAAAACCTTTTGTAATCATTTCAGCATCATTGTAAAGGCCCCTGCAAGCGTGCAAAGGGACTGTGTTAATAAGAGTCAAATCAGTTTATACATGGTCCTGCTTAGAATACTCTTCTCCTTGTTTTCAGCTCTACATAAAATACAAGAGCCACAGCAAATGAGTGGAAGTTTCTGCTCTACGAGGTAAGCCAAGGAATTTAACACCATTTATGAGAAGCAGGGTCAGGCCCTCAGGTCATGTCAGGTCCTTCTCACATGCTGCATGGTTTTGTGATGAAAAAACTAAGGCAGCAGCACCACAGGATTCTGTTAAATCATTTGAAATGTAAGAAAAAGGAAAAAAAAAGACAGTGTTCAAGCTTTAATTAGAATTTTAGGCAAACCTTAGGGCAGATGAAAACAACTTGTACATCCCAGTAGCTTCCTGTAGACCCTAATACCTCAACACCACAAACAAGCACATCATAACGGCACCAGAAGTCTAATGGGTCTTTATAAGCCTAAAAGCAAGAGGAAATTGAAGGGAACATTTTTATGCTGCAGTTACAGGGTGACTGCATTTGTCTCTCATGAATTGCCCTTTCTGCAGAGAATTGCTCCCACTCATATAATCATTAAGGTTAGGGGGAAAAAAAACAACCCTAAGATCATCAAATCATCACCTAACACCCAGCATCATCAACCCAACACCACCATGTCCACTGAAGTGCCCTGAAGTGCCATGTCTGCATATTTTTTTAACATCTCCAGGGATAGTGACTCCACTACCTCCCCAAGCAGCATGTGACAACAGTTAACCACTCTGCTCACCCCAGGTTCACAACAGGGGACTATCAATGAGTTTGCAGGACTTCCTTCAGCAGCAGCACAGAAAAGAGGAGAAATCAAGATCTGTGCTTATTTATTTCTGGATGTATTCTTTTCCTGCAGTCAAGGAATAAATAATACATAAATAACTGAACAAAGAAATAAATGTATTTTCAATATTTCATTTCCCACCCATGTAAAATACAAACTTGGTTCTAGTAGGAGATATTCCTACCCATGACAAGGGGTCATGGAACTAGGTGACCTTTAAGGTCCCTCCAAACCAAACAATTCTCCAATCACAGAATCCCAGCATGGTGGGGATTAGAAGAGACCTTTGAAGATCATCTAAGTCAAATCTCCTGCTACAGTAAGTCTAAGCAAGACCCTAAACCAGAGCCTTTCTGCAACCCAGCCCTTGGTAAGAGCTCTCCCCACCAGCATCATCATTGCAAACCTGCCCTGAGCTGCAGAAAGTGCCTCACTGAGCAGAGACTGAACTGAGATGTGACATCCCTGACCAGAATTAACTCTAGTCTAGCTCAAACCAGGACATACAGTAGCAGCTAAACATCCAAAAACTTTTAAAACCAATATCCTAACATTTTATGCTTCACATGCCAGGGTTTGTAATATCACCAAATGTTTTGGGTTGCAGTCAGTCAAGCAGAAAATGTATCTATGGTTGGCAGATAAATTTATTTTGAGCTGTAAAAATATTACATTGCTATCTAACATAAAGCTGCATTCTGTCATCCTGAAGATACCAGCCAATGGCCCGCTGGCCTGATTCATGTTTCAGAGATACTGCAAGTGACCCAGACACAAAATGTGATGGTGGCACCCATGAGCAGGTTTGTACCAACAATGGAACCCTGTTGCTCTTTCAAAAATTAAATTGAGAAAAATTGTGTATCTGGATTCCTGTTACAGGGTGCAGAAGGCCAACACTGACTCAGTGCATGCAGACTGAGAAGTTTGTGTTACATGGAATCGCAGAATTATTTATGTTGGAAAAGACCTTCAGCATCATCAGTCCAACCACTCTAACTCTACTAAGTCTGGTGCTAAACCATGTCCCTCAGCATCACATCTCTGCCTACTCATCTATGAGATATAGAGGAACTAGAGAAATGTGGTTTCAAACAGTTGGTTCTTTGCAAATCACCGTGTCCACCATTTCTTACCTCCTGCATCTGTGTGGAAAGCACAACATACGCCAAGGCCCTGAGCAAACCACCAGACACCAGCAGAGTAATATTTTTTCTGATGCTCATAGAATTTTGGCCATTGTTTCCCACAACACATGAAGAGCCAAAACTGCTCCCTGGCTGTGCCACTCCCCAGCTCACCTTTAATTCATGGGGTTTAAAATCTTATTTAGTGCTTTTGGCTTCCAGTTCATTAATTCTCTTCCAATAGATTCTCTTGCTGTTCCCTCCATATATTCACAGAATCCCAACATGGTAGGGGTTGGGAGGGACCTCTGTAGAACACCCAGTCCAACCCCCCTGCTAAAGCAAAGAACACCACTCCACAACCTCTCTGGAAGGCCTGCTCCAGGGCTCCAGCATACTCACACCAAGAAAGTTTCTCCTCCTATTCGGATGGAACCTTCTGGGTTCCAGTTTGTGCCTGCTGACCCTTGTCCTATTACTGGGCACCACTGAGAAGAGTCTGGCCCCATTCTCTAGCCTCCCACCCTTTAGCAGTTGTTGAGCACTGAGAAGATTCCCTCTCAAGCTGCTGATCTCCAGGCTAAACAGCCCCAGCGCCCCTCAGCACCTTTATAGATGGACTCTCTGCAGTAGTCGCTTGTCTCTCAAACTAGAGAGCTCAAAACTGGACACAATACTGCAAATGTGGTCTCACTAGGGCAGAGTAGAGGGGAAGGAGAACCTCCCTTGACCTGCTGGAGGAAACCATTTCAGGAAACCAAGAATTTGAAGCTTTGTGAGAAGCCAACAGTAGAGGTTTACAAGCCATGTCCCATCCTGCTAACAGACAACCAACCCTTCTCTGCAAGGCTTTCTCAGGATCTTGTGAGCTCAGTGACATGTTGTAGCAGCCCTGCTTTCTTGGAGATAGTCAAAGGTCAAAACACAGTATCACAGTATCGCAAGGGTTGGAAGAGACCTCAGAGATCATCAAGTCCAACCCATCACCACAGCCCTCAAGACTAGACCATGGCACTAAGTGCCATGTCCAAACGTGCCTTGAACGCCTCCAGGGACGGTGACTCCACCACCTCCCTGGGCAGCCCATTCCAGTGACAAATTACTCTCTCAGTGAAGAACTTCCTCCTCACCTCCAGCCTAAACTTGCCCTGGCGCAGCCTGAGACTGTGTCCTCTTGTTCTGTCACTGGTTGCCTGAGAGAAGAAGGTAACCTCCTCCTGGCCACAACCACCCTTCAGGTAGTTGTAGACAGCAATAAGGTCCCCCCTGAGCCTCCTCTTCTCCAGGCTAAACAGTCCCAGCTCCCTCAGCCTCTCCTCATAGGGCTTGTGCTCCAGGCCTCTCACCAGCCTCGTTGCCCTTCTCTGGACACGTTCAAGCACCTCAATGTCCTTCCTAAATTGAGGGGCCCAGAACTGGACACAGTACTCGAGGTGTGGCCTGACCAGTGCAGAGTACAAGGGGAGAATGACCTCCCTGCTCCTGCTGGCCACACTATTCCTGATGCAGGCCAGGATGCCATTGGCCTTCTTGGCCACCTGGGCACACTGCTGGCTCATGTTCAGGCGGGTGTCAATCAGCACCCCCAGATCTCTCTCTGTTTGGCTGCTCTCCAGCCACTCCGACCCCAGCCTGTAGCTCTGCATGGGGTTGTTGTGGCCAAAGTGCAGCACCCGGCACTTGGACTTGTTGAATGCCATCCCGTTGGACTCTGCCCATCTGTCCAGGCGGTCTAGGTCCTGCTGCAGAGCCCTTCTGCCCTCCAACCCAGCAACATCAGCCCCCAGCTTGGTGTCATCTGCGAACTTGCTGATGACTGACTCAATGCCCTCGTCCAGATCATCAATGAAGATGTTAAAGAGGATGGGGCCCAGCACTGATCCCTGGGGCACTCCACTAGTGACTGGCCTCCAGCTGGATGTGGCACCATTCACCACCACTCTCTGGGCTCGGCCCTCCAGCCAGTTCCTAACCCAGCGCAGAGTGTTGGCATCCAAGCCACGAGCTGACAGCTTAGCCAGCAGTTTGCTGTGGGGGACAGTGTCAAAGGCCCTGCTGAAGTCCAGGTAGACCACATCCACAGGCCTCCCCACATCCACCAGGTGGGTCACCCGATCATAGAAGGAGATCAGGTTGGAGAGGCAGGATCTGCCCTGCCTGAATCCATGTTGGCTGGACCTGAGCCCTTGGGCATCCTTCAGGTGTGCAGTTATTGCCCCCAAGATAAACTGCTCCATCATTTTCAGTTAGAAAGCAGTTCCTCTGCTTCTATTTATTTAGTCTTGCCAAAAAATTACATTTTCATACCAGGTCTGTGGAGGTGGTCTCCACAGTCTTTCAGGTTAAAAGACCTTTTAAAGAAGCTAAGCCTGAACTTCAAGGGGGAAAAAAAAAAAAAAAATAAAATAATAATAAAAAAAAAAATCAGTAAAACCCCACCCATTTGGCTACTGCCATATTCCCTGGTACTGCACTTCACACGTGGCTCAGTTAGGCTGCAAGGGAGGAACTTGACAAAGAGCAGAAAGAACCTGAGACAAAACACAAACAGGACAGTTGAGGATGGTGATAATGGCACATTTAAAACAAAACCTGGCAGGACTATACTACTTGAAAGAGTCCCATCTGTAGAAAGGAAAGACTGCAGCTATGGTATTTCCTTCAAGTCATGAAATGCTGAAAAATTACAATTGCAGAAGCCTTGGAGATAAGAAGGTTGATGGATTATGACCATTTCTAAGGAAGGATGCCACCAGCAATGTTCTCCATCATTCCCCCATGACGGAACTGCTGTAAGACAGCATCAAACCTTGCAGAGATTGCAGTAGTAAATAAAAAATGGCAGCAGCCCACACATCAAGGCAAACTTTCCCATACTACTATCCTCATCAAGGCAAGCTTCTCCACACTACTCTGCTTTCCATGTGTTTGTTAACAATATCAGCAGATATTATTAGTGAAGCTGATCTCTTGGCTTCAGAGTCCACAACCATTGCTCATCTGCACCTCTGCAGATGAGAAGAAGCTTTGAGGTCACCTTCTAGTAGCATATGACAAGCTGCTGTTAAAAACCCTTCCTCATTTCACAATCACAACCATGAATGTCACCACTCCAAAAGCCCTACTGCCTGTGACTCCAGGGAAGTTCTTTCTTCAGAGAATGGGCATCACCAGCATGTCCTCTTCTTCCAACTCACCTCCCATTACATAGATTGGAAAACACCATGGGAAGTGCCTTTAGGAGGCTGCAGTCGAAGGTTTTGATGACTGGTAGACTTACAAAAGTTAAATAATCAGCTACATCTGGTGGATGGAAGCTGGAGACACACTGATCTGAATGGGTAGGATTATTGGTACTCCTTACAAGTTCAAATATGGAGCTTAACCAAAAGCACTGAAACAAATCTTATGATTCAGGTTATGAAGACATTAAATGGCATCGCTGCTCCTGTCAAACATGGCCAGAAGTGAGTTTGGGGAGAATTCCAAGTCAAGGAATTCTTTAAACTCCCCTGAACTTGCTGTTTAAAATTCAGGCAGGTCAGCAGAGCACATGTATCACAAGAATACCTTATAGATACATTTATGCATGACAGCACACATGAGGATATAGTGCATCACTATGGGTCAGACTTTCTGTGGGCCTGAGATAGGAAGACAGAGAGGAGATGCTGCTGGCTAATTCAATGCTGGCATCCTCACCACCATAAATTATGTCCTAAACTGTATGAGTTGGCTGCTGTATCCCTAACAGGTGTGAAGCTTCAGACATACATCTGTTTTTGCAGTGAACAATCCCTGCATGTCAAAGTTTAAGATCTCAGAAAAAAAGAGATTCTAAATTACAAATCCTAGGAATGGAACTGTAATGTGAAGCTATGAATTTCTCTTCCCTTAGTACTGTAAGTCAGGTTGTGAAGGCAATAATAGTATTTTCTGAAGCAAGTGAAAGGCATCTAAAGAGTCAAAACCAACAGCTTACAAAACAGCCTCGTAGCCTGTCTTGGGCTTCCTTAATTATCTTCTTTTCCTTTTGCAATCTGTATATGGGATTTTCAGCAGGGATCCGTCTCTTTCCAGCTCATTCAAGCATGGTGCTGTATCATGCTATGGAGAGATGCTCACACCATCACCCCTCCACTTTAAAGCCACCATAACCTCAGTGTTGCAATACCTGGCAAAGGAAGTATCCTAGCAGAAAAACTTTCTAGGTTCACACTAACTGTTTTAATGTAGACCCAAAAGAAGATTCCTTCCATTACAACATGTAATTAGGGATCCTTTTTAGATGTTGGGGAGAAAAACCAAAAGTCCTGCCTGGTTTTACATGAAGACCTTTTGTGGGTTTTGATTTGATTCAAAAAGTATCTCTCGGCAATCTCCCACCAGGCTCATACATCAGCTGTTAAGAACATCTTGAAAGGCACAAAATGAAATGAATCACATCTGGCGCCAATTTGGACATGTATTTGTTTTCTAAACTGTATTAAATCCAAATCAGTACCTGGAAAATTATAATATAAGCATGTTAAATGAGAGAGAAATATTGAGAAATGGGCCTTACTCACACCATGCTCACTAGCTGTACATTCTTACCAAAATATTGGCTGTACATTCAAACCAAAATTGGTTAATGATCATGCCTCCTAAATCACTCCATGAAGCTAACAGATTACTAAAGCAGATCTAAATTAAAACTAAATGTAGAGGTAACTACTTCAGTGACTACCTACCCAGCCTGACAGACAGCAATGAATCACAGAATTGCTCTGGCTGTAAAAGATCAACTCCAACCATCAAACCAACAGCATCACGGCCACTATGCTATGTCCCAACGTACTGTGTCCACACATTTCTTGAACACCTCTAGGGATGGGGACTCCACCACCTCCCTGGGCAGCCTGTTCCAATCGCTGACCACTCTTGCAAGGAAAAAAAAAAATTTTAAAAATTCCTTATCTCCAACCTAAAGCTCCCCTAGCACAATTTCAGGCCATTTCTTCTCCTCCTATCATCTAATACCATGAAAAAGAGACCAATGCCCACCTGTATCCAACTTTCTTTCAGGGAGTTGTGGAGAACAACAAGGTCTCCCCTCAACATCCTTTCCTCCAGACTAAACAACCCCAGTTTCCTCAGTTGCTCCTCACCAGATCTGTTCTCCAGACCCTCCACCACCTTTGTTGCCCTTCTCAGGACATTCTCCAGCATCTCAATATCCTTGGAGTGAGAGGTCCAAAACTGAACCCAGGACTCAAGGCATGGCCTCACCAGTGCTAAATACAGGGGCACAAAGAAGTGCAGTGCCTGTAAGATGTCCAATACCTGAACATCCACCCAAATCATGGCTACTTGGACCAGACAGCAGACATACTGTACTGCTGTAAAATCAATAGGTGATTGATTCTTCCTTAGTGGAATTCAAAGACAGCAAACATGCAAGTCTGTAAAATTCACCCCATGCAGGTAGTTGTTGAGTTGTGCTTACAGTGATAGGCTGAGCTCTGTTTGCACAGCCCTCAAGCTTCACACATAAAAGAGTTGTTTATTTGATGCTGAGGGCAGCACTAAGGCAATGGCTCAGCAGGTGATGCCTACCAGCACTTCAGCATTACCATTCCCATCTCTGATGCTCAGGTCAGCAGGGGTGTACATTGCTCCAGAACAACTTGACTCTCCTCCACTCTACCCTTCTCCACAGGCTCATGTGTTGAGAAGTAGGAGGACACAACTGGTGCCAAGATAGAGCACTGAGACCCACCACCATGTTTGTGCCCATGTACACAGTCACTGCTTCCTCCAGCTTCAGCCTTGAGGCACATTCAAATCATCAAAATTCCCCTCAGAGAGCTGTACAAATCACAGAAAAATTTTTGTTGGAAAAGACCTGTAGGACTGTCGAGTCCAACCATTCTCTTAACTCTACCAAGTCTGGCATTAAACCCTCAGCACCACATCTACACAGCATTTCAATTCCTCCAGGGATGGGAACTCCACCACTGCTTGCACAGCCTGGCCCAGGGCTTGACGACCCTTCTGGGGAAGAAGTTTCTTCTAATGACCAACAAAAAACTCCCCTGGTGCAACTTGAGGCTATTTCCTCTTGTCCTATTTCTTGTTACTAGAGAGAAGAGACCAATCCCCACCTCACTCCAACCTCCTTTCAGGGAGGCCAAAAGGTCTCCACCTCAGCCTCCCGGAGGCCGAACAACTCCAGTTCCCTTAGCCACTCACAGTCTCACAGTATCACCAAGGTTGGAAGAGACCTCAAAGCTCATCAAGTCCAACCCAATACCACAGACCTCAAGACTAGACCATGGCACCAAGTGCCACATCCAAACCCGCCCTGAACACCTTCAGGGATGGTGACTCCTCACAAGACCTGTGTTTTAGACCCCAAAAGCAAACCAATAGTAATGTCAAGAAGGGTAAAACTGCAGGTAAGATCACAAGGTTTTGGAAAAAAGTGGCTGGGATTGTAGGAAGAGACTCAACAGAAGTAGCTAATATCACCAGTGACACTGTCCAAGTTGACTGGACACCTCAGTGCTTTTTCCTGTTGCTCACAAACAGAATATTAACAAAAGTAAAAGACACAGTTCAATCAAACATCTGCTCACATAAACCTGGTAGTTCAGACTCCTGGATTCTAAAGATCTGTGTAGACCAAGACAAACACTTCCCAGCACAGAAGCCAGAGTAAAATTTATAAAGAAAATGTTTCAGTGTTTCCAAGTAACAAACTTTCAACAGCTTTCTTATAGAGACTTTTCCTCCTAATTTCCCCCCCAGGGATGTGAGGCTTTCTCTGGTACAACCAGCTACAATTAAAAGCTACAGCATCCCCCCAGCCTGGTCCAACATCTGCCCACCTCTGTTGGTGGCACATTCCCACTAGAGCAGATGGTTTTACAGATGCCAGAGACAACAGAAAGGTTTTATTGAAAAAAAGCAAGATCAGTAGGATCTAGTGCACTTACAAAAAGAAATCTTCAGGAAACTCTGCTGTTCTGCCATCATTATTTCAGAATCAAAAGTACTCCTTTCATGTAGGCAACGGATAAGGAGCTACAGTAATTTACAGCTGCCCTTTCTGACCTCTGAAAGAAATCAGGTTTTAAAGAAGATCAGGTGGTGTCATCCAGGGTGCTCACTGCAAGGTGAAGCACAGAAAGGAAAACCGTGTTACTGGATAACTATGGAGGTCCCAGAACCTGGTAAGCTTTGAAACAAGCCCATCTTTTGCTGCAAGGAAGCTGCAGGCACCTGCAGCAATCCCCACAGCAGGAGAGCAGCGAGGAGGAACCAATGCAGGTAGTGTCACACACATCTCCTCCTGGTACCCTCACACCAGCCTCAGAGAAACATGTTCCACACAGTTCTCAGAGGATCTGGTATCTCTATTTCTGTCCAGAAAAAGTATTAGGAATACAGAATCTATAAACACTTTTTTTTCCTTCCTATTTCCATTTTCTAAATAAATAACTGAAGTGTGATGAAAGGAATAGTTTCTCTGGAGCCCACATTTCTCAAACATGAATCAAGCAGATGACATCTCTCTCATGGGTAGATGATCTTCTCATAAAAAAAAACAAAAAAAACAACAAAAAAAAAACAAACCCCAAACAAACCACCAAACCAAAACCAACCAACCAACCAAAAAAAACCCCAAAAAACCCAACAACCAACCAACAAACACACACCTAAAGAAAATATCTTTATTTTCAGAGGACACAGAGCAACATCCTCAATGTCATGAAGAACTGAAATTGGGCTGAAGGGAAGGTTCTAATGACTATTCACTGATGGTCAGAGGAGTATGAGCCAGCATGTGTCCAGAAGGCCAATGGCACCTTGGTTTTTATCAGTAACAGTGTGGCCAGCAGGTCTAGAGAGGTGATTGTCCCCCTCTGCTTGGCACTGGTGAAGATGCATCTCAAATACTGGGTTCAGTTTCAGGTTGCTTGCTACAAGGATGACATTGAGATGCTGAAGCAGGTCCAGAAAAGGGCAACTAAGCTGGTGAAGGGCCTTGAAATTAAGTTTTGTGAGGAACAGCTGAGTGAACTGGGGTTGTTTAGTCTGGAGAAGGGTGAGGGGAGACCTCATTGCTCTCCACAACTCCCTGAAAGGAGGCTGGAGCCAGGTTGGCATCAGTCTGTTCTGACATGCAACAAGTGACAAGAGGAAATGGCCTCAAGTTGTGCCAAGGCAGGTTCAGGTCAGACATTAAGATAAAATTCCTCACAGAGAAGGTTATCAGGCATTGTAACAGTCTGCCTCAGGTGTCACCACACCTGGAGGTTTTTAAAAGACACCTGGATGTGGTGCTCAGAGATGTGGTTTAGTGGCATCAGTAGTGGTTGCATTGTCAGCTGAAGACGAGAGGATGGACTTGATCTGAAATCTTTTTTCCAACCTAAACAATTCTATTAATCTATGACATGCATAAAGTGAGGCCAAACACAACTTTCCATTTGACTTCAGACTGCAAGACTGCCACAGCTATTTGCAGCCTTCCTTGAATGCCACCCATTGCCCCAAGCTTCCACCTGGGCCAAGAGGTTCACCTCAGTGGCACTCAGATACATACCCTTGTCACAGGCTGACAAAGCTCTGTGATCCTGGTGAGGACTGAGGTCTTCAGAGTGCACAAAAATTACATAGCAGCTGGACAAGAGAAGGTGCTAAAATAAGCAATAAACTGCAAGAGTGAAACCTGAAAATCTTAATTAATAGGAAACCCTTACGGGCTGAGAGACACCATAAATCCAAGTTGTACAGATCTCTGATTAAGGTTTGCTGCATTGTATCCTGCAGAAGAATGGAAAGGGTTATAGCCTGTAAATGCAAGCCAAAAATGATAACACAGGTTTGCTTTCAGAGATAAAGTAGAAAATAATTCAATTTTACAATTGAACAGGAGGTGGGGACCTGTGCTGGGGATGCTGCAGGGGACAGAGGCACCTGGCATGGGTACCTATGCCTTGGAAAAGAAATAAAAGAATTAAAAAAGGACCCGGTCCTTATATGCCTTAAAAAAAAAAAAAAAGAGAAGATCCATATTTCCTCAGCTATTGCTGCCAACATGCCAAATCTCCACTATAAGATTCATAAGTTAGGAGCACAAGGGTTTAGACTTGGCCTCCAGCCATCCTTCAAACTTTTTCATCACTCCTCGATGTTTGCAAGGTTGGAAACCCAAACCTAACCCAACCGAGCAGCTACAGATACGGATGTGGGGACAGCAGCCTCAAATGTTCTTCTCTAGGGACTTTCAAGAGGAGCAGAGCCACTCCCCATCCCTCTGTTTCTAAGCCCTGTCTCAAAAGTGGGGTGGCCCCTCCTGTGAAGGCGCACAGAAAAGAAGCTGTTTTCAGAGCACTGGGAATTACTGAGCTAATTTCCATTATTTTAACACATAATGGCTCCCTCTTGTGTTGCTTCTCCAGTGTCTCTTTCACCAAGCTCAGCATCAGACTCAACCTCCAGTGGCTAATTGCAACGAGGTTTCACATTTCATGAAAACCATCATCTGTTGTTGAATGTGGTAGTCAGAAAGCTGAAAACAGCACCTGAGAGAGCAGGTAATTAGCAGAGCCACCCAGTTCCAGCAAACCAGTGCCCAGGTCTTGCAAACCAGTTTCTGGTCCATGATGTAGGATGACACTGAGAACTAACCTAAATCTGGTCATTGAGACCAACCCAAGGTCACACAACCCCAAGTCCCACCTAAGTGCACGGATCAGGACTTATTAAGGGTCTATTTCTTCCATGCTGTTGCTTGCACTGGCACCTGCCTGGGGAAAGCAGTAAGATGAAAAGTCCACAAGGATATGCTTATTGGTTTCTGTATCAGTGTGTGCATTACCCCTGTGCCTGCAAAGAGCCAGCTATTGCTTTGGTCTTCACTTAATCCAGAGATATCATCAATAGCTTCATCTACTTGTAGCATCAGAAAACAAGGGAGGGTCAGCCAGTGCTAACACTGAGCCTCTGCCATTGATTATCTATTCATAGGATTGGGAAGAGAAAGCTGTGAGGACGGAGATGAAAAAGCACTGCTCTGGGTTTGATTAGAAAAAGGCTATTTTCCAAATGGCTACAAAACCTAGAAGCAAGAGCAGACCTTGATCAAAGAAATAAAAGCAATGCTCCCATGACCATCAGTTCAGTATTTCAGATCTCGTTTTATTCACTAGAGGCCACAGATTCTCCAGGGATTCCGCAGGTAGGCTTTACACTTGCACAACTCAGACAATCATAGACTCACAGAATGGTCGGTGTTGGAAGAGACCTCTGGAGATCATCAAGTCCAACTCCCTGCCCAAGCAGGATCAGCCAGGGCAGGTCATACAGGACTGCATCCAGACTAAATCTGATCAGGGTTTTGTTTTTCAGTTTTGGGTTTTTTTTTTTTTTTCCCCTAAAGCTTCACACACACTGAAAGCAGCACCCAAAAAGCTGCTGCCTCCACCCCACCAGCAATTCACTGCAGGGAAAGTTCACAATGCAGCAAATCTGAGTTAAAACTGTGACTCTTGGAAGACAGAATCATACAGCTAGAGGTTGGAAAAGACCTCTAAGATCATCAGTTGTCAACCCAGCACCACCATGGTGATTAACCTGTGTCCTGATGTGCCATGTCCACATGTTTCTTGAACACCTCCGGGGATGGTGACTGCACCACTTCCCTGGGCAGCCTGTTCCAACACCTGCCCACTCTTACAGGAAAGAAATTGTTCCTAATATCCATCCTAATCCATCCCTACATGCACCCACCTCTATTTTGACCCAGCATCAGCACTGGCATTCATTGCATTGACACACCCAAATCTCCTCAATACAATTCCAAATGGGTGATATTTACTTGAGGGGTGCTTTGCCTTTTTCTGAATGTTAATTTGTGTTTAGAAATGTGAGACAGCTCTAAGGCAGAGCACAGCTAGAGACAAGGAGCTGTTCAGAGCACACTCTGAATTTCCAATGAAGTATTTTAATTAACCCACAGGCAGTAATTCTCCTCAGATTTGTTTTGTGGGTTTTTGCTTTGATGATATTTTTTTTTTCAAACAAAAAGTGATAGCTTTTTGTGAGCAAGGTTACTATTTAAGAAATAAAGATATAACCAGACTTTCTGACATATGCATTCATTTCATTAAACAAAAACATGTGCAAACTGAAAAAACAAAAACATTGGAGACAAAATTCTCTGGCTACCACAACACATTTTACAAGGTCAAAGCAACTTCAAGTACTCTACAATAAAAAGCTCTTCTGAACTTTACTTTGTTTTGCAAACAAAGGGAGCATACGAAATCATCTCTAGTCACACTGTCAGTAAACCCAGGCAAAGTTCTACAGTCAAACAGCATGCATTTTTCTTCCTATAAGATATTAAAAATCTCTTAAAAGATACTAAAAACTGGGTTACCTCACTGTTCACAATCAGAGAACAAGTCAGCACAATCCACCTCCTCCACAGGCACCAAAAAAGGTATTAACAGTTTCTGGATGTTGATTAAAAACAAGAGACACATGATGCAGATCATCCTGTATATAGAAGTGTCTATCACAGAATCACAGTATGGTGGGGGCTGGAAAGGATCTCTGGGGAACATCCAGTGCAACTCCCCTGCTAAATCAGGGCACCCACAGCAGCTTGCCAAGGATCACAATGTCCAGGTGGGTTTGGAATCTCTCCAGAGAAAGAGGATCCACAATCTCTTTGGGTAGCCTGCTTCAGGGCTCCAGCATCCTCACACCAAAGAAGTTTCTCCTCCTTTCCAGATGGAAGCTCCTGGTTTCCAGTTTGTGCCTGTTGACCCTTGTGCTGTTGCTGGGCATGACCAAGAAGAGTCTGTCTCCACCCTCTTGCCCCTCACCCTTTAGCTGCTGCACAGCATTGACAAGATCCTTTCTCAGGCTGCTTTTCTCCAGGCTAAACAGTTCCTGGTCTCTCAGCCTTTCCCCCTCACAGAGATTCTCCAGACCTCTCAGCATTGCTCTTTGGAGCCTTCACTGGACTCTCTCCAGTAATTCCCTGTCTCTCAAACTAGGGAGCCCAGAATTGTGCACCATATTCTAGATGTGGTCAGCACCAAGAGCAGTCTTCTGCATACATGCTGCCTGCATGCTCACATATGATATAGATGCTTTGATAGCAGCTGGGAAGCCCAGGACTGTAGAAACACAGCAGGGTAAACACCTGCTCACCCAATCAATCCAGGTATCAATGCAAAATCAATCCCCTGCAGCACTCCAACTTCTTAATTCTTTCACTTTCGGGTTTCCATACTTCAAATGACACAACTCTGCAGTAATCCAGCCTGCAGGCACTGCCCAGAAGTACAAACCCATTTACTGAAGACACAGCATCGATCCTGCCAACAACTCC
This sequence comes from Eubucco bourcierii, assembly GCA_013396675.1. Lineage (NCBI taxonomy): Eukaryota > Metazoa > Chordata > Aves > Piciformes > Ramphastidae > Eubucco > Eubucco bourcierii. Next base: position 196,127 of record VWZE01026298.1, read on the forward strand.
CAGCCTGACATTCACGGCAGCTCTGTGCGCCCGTCTCGCGGGGACCAGAGCATCACCGCTGCCCTTTTCATTTGGATAGGCTTTGATTCAATTAGACCTAAGAGACAAAGAACAACCTTTTTTTTTTTTTTCTTCCCTTCATTTGGTAATATGCTGAACACAGGGTACGTGCTCCAAGGCGGGCTGGGAGCCTTTCCCCAAGCAGAGCAGCGGGTAGGGATTACGTGCTAATTGCAGCCGCTCTCCCAGACGCGCCGCAAGACAAATCTTTGTTACTAAAAGGGTTATTTTTGTTGGCAGCCCTGAGAGGGTTCATTATAAGTGATCACCAGATGTCACCAATTCTTCACAAAAATACAACAGAATGAGTGTCTTCCCCAGGAAAACACAAACAAACAAACAAGACCACCGCCACCACAAAAAAATCCAAACAAACCAAACAAAAAACCCCAACCAACCCATAATCATTAAAGTGTAACAAAAGCCATGAATACACTGTCCTGGAGTATGTTTAGCCACAGTGGAGCTCCCCTTTTGCTGTTGCATATCCAAATTAAGAACTACAGGAACAAGGTATCCTAATAATGCCAGCACCCATGATGATCTCAACCCAGTTTTAGGCTGGATATTAGGAGAACAAGAAAAAAAAAGTCCTGACAGAGGGGTCAGGCATTGGAACAGGCTACCCAGGGAGGTGGTGGAGTTGCCATCCCTGGAGGTGCTCATGAAATATGTGGACGTGGCACCTGGGGACAGGGTTTAACAGTCATGTCTGAAGGTTGGAGTCAATGATCATAAGGGTCTTTACCACCTGATATGGGTTAGAAGGGACCTCTGGAAATCATCCAAGTCCAGCCCCCCTGCTAAAGCAGGAGCACCCACAGGACATTGCCCAGGATCACAATGTCCAGGTGGAGTTGGACTCTCTCCAGAGAAGGAGACTCCACAACCTCTCTCGGCAGCCTGCTTCAAGGCTCAGCACCCTCATAAAAGAGATCTACAGCTGGTTTTCAGCTCAAGTTTCCAGCACTCAAGAATGAATCCCTGACACTGGAACCCAGCAAAGCAGGAAGACAGCTGGGGCCACACAATACATTGTCATCTCTCTTTAAAGAAAACATAGAAGGTCAAAGGAGAGATGGAAATCAAGTTTGTCACAGAAGGCTGTGAGTTTTACCAGGAGAATTCCTCAAGATGAAGGTATGTCACACTGAGGTAAATTAAAGGCTGACTGCCCCTGAACTCTTGTAGGTGTGCTCAAAGATGCAGCCCTGCTTAGATCACAAAATCATTTGGAAAGACCTTTAAAATCACCAAGATAGGGAGGTGTTTTCTATTGCAAATCCTCTCTTGGAAATCCAAGGAAGACTTTCAAAGGTAAACACTACCCTTCAGCTGCTGTGTTGCTTCCCTCATTTTCAAACCTCAAATCAAATCCTGTCACTGTTTTCATTATCAGCACAGAGCAGTGGCTGAGTGACTGCCATCCTAAATGTATTAGGAGGTGTCACTCATCCCTCGTGCACAGACACCCTGTGTTTGCAGTGTGGCGCTCAGCATTTCATCTGCTTTTACCTCTGGGCTGCTGAGAATGACAAACATTCTGTGCACAAACTACACTTTGCAACTTGCAGGTCTGTTACTTGTATTTATTTCACAAGCATTTTAAGTTGTGACGTGAGCTGAGTTGCTGTAAGATTTTACTACAAACTATCAAAGTCTTAAGCAGACACCATCCATAACTCTTGACTTTCATCCTGGCACGCATCAAGTTATACTCCCAGTGCTGATGGAGAACACAATCCAAGCTTCAAAACTCCCCCAACTACCTTCAGAGCCATTTTTTGAGCACTCAGAGGAACCCAGACTCATCAGGAGAAATGTTCAACTCGTGACGTTCAATGGACAAACCCAGAAGGGACCCTGTGCTCATACTACACCACGAGACTACACAGAAAACACCTAGACCCAAACCCTTCCTCCACATGGTAGCCTGCCTCTGGGCTTACTTGTGCTTGGCAGTGGAAGGACAAGAGACATGCTCCACCTCAGGAAGTACTGAGGTGTCCACAAGATGCTGGGAATATCTACAAGGACCCATAAGTGTTTTTGGAAGCCAACAGCTCCTCAGACAGCCTGTCTCTCTCCAGGATGCCTTCCTTACTCCTGCCAAATAACTCCATGTTACCAGAGGCTGATTTGGGATAAGTCAACATAATCAACTGGTAAAGTTTCATTTTTGTATGGAGGTTTAGACAGCTACATACCTTTATGAACAGTCCCTCCCCAGCTTTCTTGCAGGCCCCTGTGACATACAGGATCTCCCATAACACTGGGATTAAAAAGACACAAGAAGGAAGCCAGCAGCAGCCTCCCCTTCCAGTATTTTGAAGCTCTGAATCTAAGCAAAACCTGTGCACTGTCACCAACACCAGAATGACTCTTGCCACAGCCCCTCTGCAAGAGGCAGGGCACATACCAACTTCCACCTTGAGCATACACTTTTTGCAAGGTACAGGCAGACTTTGATGTCTGAGCTTGACAGTCAGCACCCGGCAGGCGAGCTCTGGTTCTTCCTCCCTACACCTCTCCAGCTGCCACCACCCATCTCTCCCAAGGCTCCACACAGCCCTGCTCGACTGCTCCCAGAAGCAGCCAAACCTCTTCTGTTGCTTGCTGAGCACTGACAAATTTTGCTGTGGTGAGCCTGGCAAGGAGCTTTGCTTCATGCTGAGAAGCCTTCAGCTCTTCTTCAGATCACAGATCAGATTTCCTGTTGCTCAAGAGTCAGCAAAGCTCATTGTTAAACTTCCCCAGAAAAAAAAATGCACCCTTTTGATTTTTTAAAAAAAAAAAAAAAAGAGAAAACGGAAAAAGAAATATTAGAAGAAGGGGCAAACTTTTTCTTAAACTTCCACAAAGGATCCTGCTGGCTTCACACTATCTGCTCCAACCAGAAGTTCTATCACATAGCCTCTGTTTCCCCATTTCATCCTCTGTGCTGTTTTCTTCATGGCTTTCTGATACAAACCCACCTGAATTCACCACAACTTCACAAGTATCTTCCTGTTCACAGACCTGTATACCCAAATAGTTACACAGCAAGGCACACACAATGCTCTTTTCCATCTCCACGTGCCCTGGCCACAAGGAAAAACCATGCCCAAGAATCTGAGGCCACATTAATCACACCAGAGTGGGACTATTTCTTTTAGTATGACAGTTTCACCAGCAAAAGCCTAGGACAAAGACAAATTGATGCTCCAGGTTGGCTCCTGCTCCTTCTCTACTCCAAAAGCACCTTGGATGAGGATTCAGATAGATGAAGCAATTGATGTAAATAATCTCAAGATGTACAAGTAAACCCTGAAGGACCTAAAGCAACCTGAGATACTTGTAAATGGCCCATGGGGCCATATGTGGGTTTGAACCACCTGGAAGTTGTCCCCCTCAGCAAGTAGTTGAGTAGTTGCCATCCATGGCATTACTCTGTGCATACTCTCTATGGTAGCATGACTTTCTACCTGGAAATGTTTTACAAAAGAGGTCGTTTGTCCTTTCTCCAAGGTTGTTCCCAACAGATGTCAGAAACTTGGGTCAACTGCCAGTATTTTCTTTCCAAAAGCTGGTTACTAAAGCTTGGTAGCTGTAAGTATCTTCATTTGCAACTGTAACATAAAGAAACTATGCAGAAGGTGCACCACTGGAGCAAGCAAGTTTTCCATCTGATGCAGGAAAAAGGGCTTGCTCTTCACAACAGTAAGTTGGACACACCCTGAGCAGCCAAATTCATGGGGTTGCTTTACAGTGCTCACCTGCAGCCTTTGAAAGGCTTTTCATTGGCATGAAAGGAGATTCCTCTCTCGCTGAAAACTCAGGGAAATTTCAATTTCTGCCCCAAGAAGAGGATTAATGCCAAAGGTGACTGCTGGGCTGGGGATGCCGGAGCTCCTCCACCAAAGCACAGGATGCTAGGAAATAACCAGTGGAATATGGTATGGCGTTCAACAAATCCAAGTGCCAGGTGCTGCATTTGGGCCACAACAACCCCATGCAGAGCTACAGGCTGGGGTGGGAGTGGCTGGAGAGCAGCCAAACAGAAAGGGATCTGGGGGTGCTGACTGACACCTGCCTAAACATGAGCCAGCAGTGTGCCCAGGTGGCCAAGAAGGCCAA
>VWZE01026298.1:200444-228088 GCA_013396675.1 Eubucco bourcierii
TGAAGGGTGGTTGTAGCCAGGGGGAGGTTGCTTTCTTCTCTCAGGCAACCAGCACCAGGACAAGAGGACACAGTCCCAAGCTACACCAGGGGAAGTTTAAGGCTGGAGGTGAGGAGAAAGTTCTTGACTGAGAGAGTCATTGACTGCTGGAATGGGCTGCCGAGGGAGGTGGTGGAGTCACCGTCCCTGGAGGTGTTCAAGGCAGGTTTGGATGTGGCACTTGGTGCCATGGTCTGGTCTTGGGGTCTGTGATAACGGGTTGGACTTGATGATCTTTGAGGTCTCTTCCAACCTTGGTGATACTGTGAGACTGTGAAAGGAAGAGATGAGAAACCTGTGGAGATGGGGAAAAGAGGTAGCAAGAAGAGCAGGGCTTTTCCACAGCAAGTAGCACACACAGCACCCCACCTGCCCAGCACGCAGCTGAACACTTGCCACCTGTCTGCTTATATAAAGCTTCTTCCAGTTCAGAATAGCCAGCTTGAAAGCTAGTACAGAATATCAAACTCAAAGCTGTGCTTCATGCTGACAGACCATATGCCATCGTCTGCTTCCAGAGTCACCAAAAGCCTTAACAGCCATTATTTCCAAAATTATTACAGTTTATCCATGCAGAGAAGCCCTTCTTCCATCCACTCAGCTCCTGCAAGCTGAGAATTTCTTCACAAGCTGCCTTTCCCCCACTAATTCTCAATCTTCTTTTATGCTCTTTAACAATTTTAATTTTATTTTGTTCTCCAATGACAGACTTGATTACTGAGGTATTAATTTTACTGTGGTGTTTGGAGGAGAAATTACTTCACGGAACTCAAATTAAAAGGTATGAGTTACTCTCCTTCATAAACTTTTTCATTTTTTATGGCTTAAAAGGGATTTAATACTTCATTTGAATTCTGAACATCAGTACCTCACCTGAGCATAGTCTCCCAGCAGTAAATTCTCCTAAATGTTTCCTGTTTAGTTAAGGATTAAACTCCTTGTCTACCGGTAACAGCTCACCACAGTGCACCTACGACCGCCTCGTATCAATTATTGATCGGTGTTGGGCTGCTTTCATCATCCCTATATGCTAATGCACAGCAATCAAAGAGCTTGGTCTTTTCCTTACAAAAAGTACTAAAACAGTAGAAGATGACTAGAAAGATGGACTGAACAAGAAAAAGAGATCTCAAGAAGGGAATGGTAATGTCTAGAGGTGACTGTAGACCTTCAAAATGGGATTGTCTTCTGGATTCTATGATTGTCCCAGGATCCACAGCAGAGAGACACAAGAAGTGATAAAAGAGATGATGCTCTTGGACACATTAATGGAGAAAATGTGGCCTTCTTAGAGGGAAGTTTTGTCACAATTGTGCAAGAGTCTGCAAAATATGAGGCTCTGTGGAGCTGCAAAGGGGCTCCAACAAGAGGAACTGCAAGAATAGTGATGAGAATGAACCCCTTCTAATCTCATCTGAGACCCCACCAGCACTATTCTGTTCAGCTCTGGGGCCCAGCATGAGAAAGACATGGATCTGATTGAGCATATTCAGAGGAAGCCAAGAAGATTACAGTATCACAGTATCACCAGTGTTGGAAGAGACCTCAAAGATCATCAAGTCCAACCCGTTACCACAGACCTCAAGACTAGACCATGGCACCAAGTGGCCTAAAGAGTAGAACTCTTCTGCTGTGAGAACAGGCTGAGAGAGTTGGGGCTGGTCAGCGGAGAGAAGACTCTGGGGAGACTTTCTGGTGGCCTTTCTGTGTGTAAAGGCCTCAGTAAGAAGTATGAGGAGAAACTTTATCAGGTGCTGTAGTGATAGGATGAGGGGAAACAGATTAAAAATGAAAGAAGAGCAGTTTAGATTAGATATTGGGAAGAGTGTGTTTCTGTGTGTTATTGTGTGAGTGGTGAGGCACCGAAGCAGATTGACCAGAGAGGTGGTGAAAGTCCCATTGCTGGAAGAGTTCAAGCCCAGGTTGAATGGGGTTTTAAGCAAATTAGTCCAGTGAAAGGTGTCCCTGTCCCTGCCCCTGGCTGGGGGGTTGGAACTGGATGATCTTTAAGATACCTTGCAACTGAAATCATTCTATGACTCTGTAAGGCAGCATCATTGGCCATTGGACACTCCTACAACCTAGGAAAGAGCCCAGGCAACACTTACTCATCCAGCTCACCCTTGAGCCCTGGGGAACAGTAGCAATGCAGGGGACAGCACATGAAAAGCAACTTTTAGAGGGAAGTTGGAGTTTTTTTGGTTATTATTACAAATTTCATCACCTATTGCTGAACTCTGCAATACATAAACCCATAAAACATATTGAACAGAGTTCAGCTGAAGGACTCCAAGTATCTAAATTAATTTTCCACACTCAGGAGATAACTAGACAAGTTCTGTAACTCCAGAAATCACTGAGAGCTTTTCCTGTCTCCTGCAGGCTAACATTAACACCTAGAGCTGAAAAGCTGAAGTGCTTTGCAGTGTGGGAGTCTGCAGGTGCAACCAAATCTGCTCTGAGATCACAGTCAGAGATGCCACTTTCTGCCACCTTCTCTACAGGTTTTTCTCAGACTGGATGTTTCTGTCCAACTTCCCTTGCCAGAACATGGGACATGGCCTGCCTTGAGGGGCTTGCAGGGAAGGCCAAGGTGATATGGTGCTACCAGGACCACAGAGTTTAGTGATGGTTTCCTGTAAGACCTTGTGATGGTTTGGGAGTTACCTGCCCCCAACACTTTGTAAAATGACCCAGACTAGAACTCAGCTGGCTGGAAGTTAAGGACTGAAGCTCTATTTACAGCTTAGCACAGTTTACAAGCAGAGATATACACTATAGACAGGAATAGTTACAGACATATACAAGTTAAAGGGAATACAGAAACACAACTCCCCTCCCAGAAATCAGAGACCCCAGGAGGGGCTCCCAACCACCCTTCCAACTTCTCTCCACCCCTATACCTTACCCCAAGGTTTTTCTTATGCCAAGGTGAGCTTGGAGGATCAGCCAGGGGGGTTAGAAGCAGAGTGGCTAGTGAAGATCAATTGGCAAAGAGGAGCCAGAAGCTAGACTGCTTGAGATGCTCTGCCCCCAGAGAGAGACAGACTGAGACTGCCTTATCTAATGCTTTGAGTTCTTTTTCCCAAACATCTCAGCAAGCCTATGAGCGAACTAGACATCACCACTGCTTTCCTTTTACAGCCTATAGTGTAATTTTCTCTATTAAAATATTCCAATTAGCCTCAAACCAGCACAGACCTGATGCTCACAAATGATCTCTGCAACATCTTTTATCCCAGCCTCCAAAATCAATTCCCATTTTATCTGGGCTTATTTCTCCTGGGTCAGACATTCAAACCTCTCTTAAGAGCAGCTTAAGGTCTACCAATATCCAGAATAACTGAAGGCTTCTCCCTGAAGGATGAATTTCATCAAACACAAGCTGCTCTTAGAAGTGCTACTCAAGCTGCTTCTTCTGCCCCAGCCCCTGACTGGTTGCCCACCCACGCACACCATCTTCTCAGTGTTTCCTTGGTTCAGCAGAGCCAAGGACAATCCATTGTGCCTTCTGGTGCTGGTGACAGTTTGGAGAACCTGACCACCACACCTGGAAAAGCATGCACAGAAAACCAGTCATGGTACAACAGTTCCAAGGTGCCCTCAGGCCTTTCATCATGAGGACAACATGAACAAAAATCTGCACAGCACAGCTAGCTTTAGCTCACTGTTAGGCTAAAGCATGGCAATGTGTAAAGGTTTGCAGTACTCTGGAAAATTCTTTTTTCTTTTTTTTTTTCCCTCCAAGTGGATGCAGATAAGAAAAAAATTACAGTTCATAAACCCACACAAAGAGTTGAAAATAAAAATAAGGGACCAGAAGGGAGAGCCTGTTCCCATGGATTGTCTCCAGTGGTAGATGCAGACCTGGGAGGCAGCAATCAGCACTGACACAGGCTCTCCCTTGGATTAAGAAAGCATAAATAAAGGAAAAGTAATTAATCAAGTAAGGAACTATTAAGAGCTAATTAAAATACCCAATTAATCATAACTTATTCAAAACAGTCTGCTAAAAACAGGCCAGTAATGGTCAGGCAGAGAATTAACAGCCTGGTATGGGTTTAATTTGTGCTTTCTGCTGTATGGTCAATGCCACCTGCAGACTGCACATTTCAGTTGGGTCCACAATACATTCCTGCAATGGATCTCAGATCCTTTGGATTGAAATCCAAAACTCCTTTCAATTAAAACTGCTGAGAAGTCCACTATTGCACAATCAAAGTTTAAAATGTGTATATCAGTAAAAAAATTAAAAAAAAAAAAAAAAAAAAAAAAAAAAAAAAAAAAAAGAAAAAAAAGGAGGGTGGGGGGCAAGTCCATTCTCCTCCCTGTTTCACACTAACAAATCCACTTCCCTGCACCTTCTGCTGTATCCAGCAGAGCAAAGGCTGGGGGGCAAAGTGACTTGTTACAGAGTCAGTGTGAGCAGGGAGCTGTGATGTTAAGTGTCACTGGCCTGGCAAACACCTGCACAGGTCATCTGTCATCCTTAGAGCACCTCACTGCTATGGAAATCTGGGGGGAATTCATGGTACCAGCAGACAAGGGAATAAAACCCAAGCTTCTGACTTCTACATGCTACAGGTGCCAGGTTCCTGCAAGCAGCCCTTACGGACAAGGCAATCACAGAATCCTTTTGGTTTGAAAAGTCCTTTGAGATCATCAAGTCTAATAACTATCTTACTATACTGAGTCTGGTGCTAAACCATGTCCCTCAGCACCGCATCTCTGCCTCTCTCAAACACCTCCATGGGTGGGGATTCAACCACCTCCCTGGGCAGCCTGTTTTCGTCTTTGAGAACCCTTTCAGTGAAGAACTTTCTTTTGATGTCCAACTTAAGCCTTCCCTGGTGGAACTTGAAGCCATTTCCTCTTGTTTATTGTTTGTTACCTGGAGGAAAAGACTAACACCCATCTGGCTCCAACTTCCTTTCAGGGAGTTGTAGAAAGACAGAAGGTCTCCCCTCAGGCTCCTTTTCTCCAAACTATGCAGCCCCAGCTCCCTTGGCAGCTCCTTGCAGGGCCTGCTTCCCTCAGACCCTTCACCAAGTCAAAACTGGAATAATAAATGAATAGGGAAAATCATAGGAGTTAAAAAAAAAAAGAAAAAGAAACAGGTATTTCCATAGGAAACTTACAGAAAGATTTTTTTTTTCTTTTTGGTTCCCACATCAAAACACTTCACAAAGCATTTTGCAGACGCAGCTCCAGGCTGTTTTCTGATCCAATGAACATTATGAGCTGATGTGAAGGAAATGTCAGTAAATATGTTAAAGATATTTAGAGAAGCAGTAATTCTACCTGATTACTTTGAAATGTCAGAGATCTCCAGTTCCTTGTTGGGGATGATGGCTTTTTCTGGAGCCTTTCTGAGGAGCAAGGAGACAAGATCTGGGAATTCAAGACTGCTCCTTTCTCAAAGTAGGTTCACACTGTCCCTCAGCCTGCTGGTCTCATTTCCTGAATGCACCCCCATTGGTCTTCTCTGACAAGGGCACATTGCTAGCTCATGGATAGCTCAGTGTCCAGCAGCACTGCCAGCTCCTTCACCACAGAGCGGCTTTCCAGCAGCTCAACTCCTCACCTGTACTGCTGCAGAGGCTCATTCCTTCCCAGGTGCAGGACCCTACATGTGTTCTTGTTGAACTCCACAAGGTTCCCCTCTGTGCAACTCTCCAGGTTGTCCGGGTCCCTTTGAATGGCAGCACAGCCTAATGACAGGGAGTCACTCCTCCAAACTTGGTGTCATCAGTTAATTGGCTGAAGATTCACTCTGTCTCTTCATCCAGGTCAGTGAACAAGACTGAACTGGGTCCTGACCCCTGGGGTATGCTGCAGGCTACAGGCCTTCAACTAGACTCTGCACCACTGATCACAAGCCTCTGGGCTCTGCCTTTCAGCCATGTCTCAAGCCACCTCACTGTCCACACTAACCCACACTTCCTGAGCATCACTAGCAGGATAAGCTCCATGCAGAAAATAAGGAAAGAATCAAGAAAGACACCAGTGTTCCTGAAAACACAAAAATAAACCCTTTGAAGAATTCCTACCCATTAGGAAGTTTCTAGAAATTTAAGAAAGTGGTGACTTCAATGTGACAAAAGTCCCTTCAGGGTAGAAAGAGGATCACAGAATAAGTCAGGAAGGGACCAAAAGGATCATTCAGTCCCTACCATGGGCAGGGATACCCTACCCTAGATCAGGCTGCCCAGAGCCTCATCCAACCTGGCCTTAAACACTTCCAGGGATGGAGCCTCAACTACCTCCCTGGGCAACCCATTCCAGGTTCTCGCCACTCTCATGCTGAAGAACTTCCTCCTCACATCCAGTCTGAATCTCCCCTCCTCCAGCTTTGCTCCGTTCCCCCTGGTCCTGTCACTACCTGATAGCCAAACAAGCCCCTCCCCAGTTTTTTTGCAGCCCCCCTTCAGATACCAGAAAGCCACAATAAGGTCACCTCAGAGTCTCCTCTTCTCCAGACTGCACAGTCCCAACTCTTTCAGTCTGTCCTCCCAGCAAAGACCTCCAGACCTCTGAGCATCCTCATGGCCCTTCTCTTGACACACTCCAGCATCTCCACATCCCTCTTGTAATAGGGGCTCCAGAACTGGATGCAGTACTCCAGGTGGGGTCTCATCAGAGCAGAGTAAAGGGGGAGAATCACCTCCTTCAATCTGCTGGTCACACTTCTCCTTATGTAGCCCAGGCTCTGCTTGGCTTTCTGGTCTGCAAGTGCACACTGCTGGCTCATGCTAAGCTTCTTGTCCACCAGCACCTCCAAGTCCCTCTTCTCAGGGCTGCTCTCCAGCAGGATGCACTTGAGAGGAGCAGGGCTCTGATGGTTGTCCCAGGCTCTCTGTGGCTGAAGCAGCCCGATGTGCTGCCCATGCTCACACCACCTCTCATGGAGGAAAATTAAGCTTTCAAGTTTTAAGAGAGCCAAAAGAATTATCTGTAAGTGATGAGCCCAAAAACTGCAGCCTGCAACCTGCTCCCATTTCAAAAGTGAACCCAAAGTAACTGTACTCCGATTTTCACCAACTCATTATGTAAAATAAAAGTCAGCTGAAAGCCAATGTGGGGCCACAAAATGCCTTCATTATCTTTCAGTTCTGTTCCAGTTAAAATGCAGCCAAAATCTCATGGGTTCAGCAGGGCTGAGATTTTTGCCTTAATAGCCTTTTCCTTCCTCAACACTGTACAGTTTCAGCAAGATTTTTTGCCAGTTTGTTTGGACCTAACAAGCTGTTTTACCATTAAAACAAAACACAATCTGTCTGGGACTATTAAACATTTTCCACAAAGCCCCATTCCACAGCAACTCCAAGAATGACAATGCCAAATTATGGGTCTGAGACAGATGTTTTCCAGATGTGCTGAGCATCTCATGTCCGTGTTGGATGTGGAGCTCTTCCAAAGTGCTACCCGAGTTGTACCTGCTGCCTTCAGATCAGTTGACCTCTGAGCTTCTGATCCTCAGAAACTATCCTTATGAATACTTTTCACCAGAAAATGGCCACATCTCACATGCCTACAAGCAGGGTGAAAAATAAAGTCTGATGATAACCATTGAGTGGAACAAATCAGAGAGTAAAGGGAAGCTCTGAATGGAGAGGTGAAGCACTGTGAGTGTGACTCCCCCACCACACTCCCCCTGGCTCCAGCTCCCATCCAGCTTGATCAAATCACATGCAAACCACTCAGCACCAGAAAACTGTGGATGATCAAGGGCTGCAGCAGCCTGATGCTCTGTGAACACAGATTGTTTCATGCTGGGGACAGTGAGGATGTACACAGGAGAATGATGCCAGCCAAGACGAGCAGGAGCAACCCCACAGCACAAGCGTGAACCTGTCCCTCAAATAAGGGCTGCGTTTGCTGGGTTGTACGGATTGAATAAAACCACCTGGCTCTCATTTAGAGCATGGACTTCATGCTCTCAACAGTAAATACTCCTTATTCCACCCTTCCTAATCAGTTATCCCAAGGACTGACTCACATTGCTAGGTTTGAAGCCTCCACAATTTCTCTGGGCAACCTGTTCCAGTGTCTGAACACCCTCACAGAAAATTTCATCCTCATGTCTAATCTAAATCCTGCTTCTTCCAGTCTGAAGCCATCACCCCTCATCCTGTCACTACATAGCCTTGTAAAATGCCCTTCTCCAGCTCTCTTGTAGCCCCTTTCAAATCCTGGAGCCCTCTCTTCTCCAAGCTGAACAGCAAATTCCCAGCACTTAGAGTTCTTTAGCTAAGAGGGTTTTCATGGCACTCCCCCCATACTATTCTAGAATTCCCATATAAATATTCCATCACTGGCCATAGGAAAATAGTAACACAGCAGTCTTCTTTTAGACTGTTCTGCAGCTCAAGTCAGAGGAACACAGCAGAGCCCAGAGTCCAGGTATCCTTCAAAAACTTTCACATTACGTGTGACAAGCCAAATAAAAATACTTACTTCTAAATCTTTCCCTCAGAAGAGTCTGAGCACATCCCTGATCCAAAACCACCCAGACCAAGTATTAGAGGTTCCTGCAAGCTCACAGGAGATTTTGCTATGTTTACCAGTTTACCTGCAAGGCACCCAGGTGCTGTGCTGTGGGATAGCTCTCCACAGCTGGCCCAGCCTTCTGCCAGTCTTTGACAGAGTTGATTCATGGGTAGGTTCTGAGAATCGCATTTCCAAACAAGATTTGCTTTAATTGGCCATGCTGGTCCTCCCAGAGGAGCACTAAGATGAGGCTTGTACAGCAAGTAACTGCAAATACCAAGTAAAATGCTAGTTTTTCATTGCAAATATTCAGGAACATTTGCTTCCTGGCAACATTACTGTTAGGAAACCAATTTGCTAAAATATTCACGAATAGCAAACTAAAGGGCGATGGATGCAGCCAAAGTGCTCACATACAAAAATACAACTGAATCTTCACCACAAATGTTTGCACCATATTGGGCCTGCTCTAGATTTAATAGGAAAAAAACCCAAACCTACACCACCACCTGGCACCACAGCTTCCACTGGAAAACCTCTGGTGAGGAGATCAGACAGTGCTAGAGAAAGGTCCCCAGAACTGATCTGCATCCACACAGTCCTTGCAATGTCCTAACCCACAAGTTCAGATTTGGAGTTGATGTGCTGGAATGCAGCTCTGTGGAGAAGAGCTTGGAGTCATGGTGGACAGCAAGTTATCCATGGGACAGCAGTATGTGTTTGTGGCCAATAAGCCCAGTAGTACCCTGAGGTCAACCAAGGTTCTCTTCCCCATCTATTCTGCCTTCATGAGGCCATCACTGGTTCCTTGATTCAAAAGAAGCAAAGAACTACTGGACAGAGGCCAGTGGAGGTTACAAAGAGGTTGAAGGGCCTGGAGCACCTATGTGAGGAAGAAAGACTGAGACCTGGGGCTGTCGAGACTGGAGAAGAGTAGCCTGAGAATGCATCTGATCAATGCTAAAGGCAGGCTGGGGGGACACACCAGAGGATGGGGCCAGGTTCTTCTCAGTCACACCCAGTGACAGCACAAAGGACAATGGGCACAAACTAGAACCCAAGGGGTTCCATTTGAAGATGAGGAGAAATCTCTTTGGTGTGAAGCTGTTGGAGCTCTGGAACAGGCTGCCCAGAAAGGCTGTGGAGTCTTCTTCTCTGGGGAGATTGCAAACCTGCCTGGACATTGTGTTCCTGGGCAAGCTGCTGCCTCTGCTTTAGCAGAGGATTTGGACTAGATAATCCCCAGAGGTCCCTTCCAATCCCTACCACGTTGGGATTCTGTGGTTTTGGTGGTCACTGTGTGCAGTCCAGGGCTGGCTCATTGAGCTGCAGGTGCCAAGTGCCTGCCTGCTCCATTGGAATTAACACCAACACTGCCACATCCCTGTAGGGTCTGCTCCACTGCTGGAGCATGTATGGAAATCCCATTACCTCTAATTGACAGCGGATCAACGACAAATTAAGGAGTAAGAGGAAGGTTTCCAGGTGAGATTTAAATGGGAGGCTTTTACTGATAATATTTTGCATTTTCCATCAAAGTGTCCTCAAATGCTTTACAAAGATTAATGAATTAGACCTCACAACACCCCTGCATGCCAGGAAAATAGTAATCCAGCCATTAGAGAGGAGAAATTGCAGTCTAGGAGAGGGCCAGTCACTTTCTCAAGGTCACTGAAACGACTCCCAGAGCTTTTGTTAAGCCCTCCTAACTCCAGGTTCCCTGGCCCCATGAAACCTCCTGGAATGTGCTGTTTTACCCACACGTTTCGCAGGAGTGAAGGAGAGGCACAGACTGGCTGGGGCTGCTGAATCTCTGTGACCAAGCAGGTCTGCAGTAGGCAGTAGTGAGGACAGCAGGTCTTGAGACCCATCCTGCTGTACTTGCATAAAGGGTTGCCCCATGTTCAGGCTGAGAGGTTGAGGAAGGAAAAAGGAATATTTGCAGCTTTGCAAATACATCTGCAGCCTCCACACCTCATAATAATAAAACTGTAATAGAATATTACAACTGTTGTAGTTGGAGACCTTTAAGATCATCTTCTTGAATGAAAAAAATGCCCATGGTAATGAATGCACATGATGGAGAAAACCACAGCTCGTGGAATCACAGCGTGGCAGGCAATTGGAAGTGGCACATTGCTGGGGCATGGTGAACTTCTCTTCACCGACATTCCCAGGTGCTTCTCCACAGAGCTGCCATCCAACAGGGCAACCCCTCACCTGTACTGATGCAGGGGAGTATGCCTCCCCCTAGAAGGAAATCGATCCTGGGTAAAGGGATGGGACACAAACCACACCACCATCATTGCAGCATCCATCCCTCACGAGCAGCACAACAGTTACACTTCTAATTAACTGCACTGTATTTCTGTGACTCAGCTTTTTATCAAAAAAAAAAAAAGAAAGAAAGAGAAGTTTCCACTCAAAGAGGCTTTGAGTCACCAGCAGACAGACCCAATCTGCAGATCCTTCAGTACCTCACCGTGACAAGTTTTAAGGTTTGTGGGAAGAGCTTCATTTCACGTGGGCAAGGGAAGGAGATAACCTCACCACCGGCACTTTGTGTGCCTCCAACGGCAAGGCAGCTTCAATGCAACATGCAAAAAAGCAACCAGGGAATTACAAAGGGCTTTATCAGTACCTCATGCTGTGAAGCTCTGGCACAGTGCTTATTTTTAATAGTATTCCTCTGACTGCCCAACACCTCTGATAGGATTCAGCCCTCTCAAGCATATTAGCCAAAAGTGCCTATGAAATCCTCGAGCACAGAGGCAGAAAGGGAGAAGTTCTACCAGTTTGTCTCCTTGCAGCCACTTAATTGAATCTGCAGCATTCAGCCTGTTGGTATTCCCCAGCACTCTGGATTTCAATTTGCTCTGTGGATTTCTTTATACTGAGCACCCAGGAAGATTAGCATTTGTGCTGAATAGTTTTTAATCAACTATTCTCCAGTGCCAGTCCTCTTTATCTTTAAAGCACTTCTAAATCTCCTTGCCCAAGTCTCCCCACCCCTAACATTTATTCCATACATTTGTTTTCCTCCAGTTTCCAGCATCCTTCACCACAATCTAATCATCTTAATCTTTAATGCTCATCTCTACCTTTTAACCTTCTCAGTCTGCCTTTTTAAAGTAATCTCTTGGTTTCTCTCAGGGCTGTTTTTTTGCTTGTTTGTTTTCTCCTTTTAACAAAGGTTTTCCCTGGTTTTTCTATCAGCACAGAGCTGGAGGTGTCCCACAAAGAGTCATCTGGCAGCAAACTGCAGGTTACCTCTCAAAATGATAACTAGTGAGGCCCTTAATTGAATCAGTAATTCTCTGAATAGAATTTAAGCAATGTTAGAGAAATTAAGGCAACTTCAAGTGTCACAAGAGCACTGCAGAGCTCATGCATGAGAAGCACTCCAAATTATTGCAGAAACAACAGAAAAAGTCAAATGACAACACAAAGGGAAGGGGAAAAAACGTTGTTTGTCTTGTAGTGTTTGGGCAACCACAATAGTCTGAGAGCTGAAGTGTGCACAGGGTTTGCAGGAAACCGCAATAGCTTTCACTCAAAGGGCACTTTGGGTTTGAAAAGATCTTTAAGGTCAGCAGGTGCAACCAATCTTTAACTCTGCCAAGTTTGGTGCTAAACCATGCCCCTCAGCACCACATCTCTGTGACTCTGAAACACTTCCAGGGATGAGGATTCAACCACCTCACCCAGAAGCCTGCTCCAGTGGTTAAGAAACCTTCCAGTGAAGAAGTTTCTTCCAATATCCAACCTAAACCTCCCCTGCTATCTTAGATTAGTATTGCACTAACAACATTTGGGAATAAGAGCAGACAAACTTTTGGGTATTCGAACTCTTTTCAGAATTACAAGAGATTCAGCAACGCAGAGGCTCAGCAAATGTGTCACTTTTTAATCATGACTTCATAATACCATGCCCCACTTTGCTGGAATTTCTTCAGTTCATTCACTACCTGGAGCAGTTTGGAAAATTGCTGATAGAACAGTGAGAGCAAATATTAAATTCAACAAAATGAAAAAGCAAAAAGTTTCTTTAATGTTTCCAACATAGAACTCCTCAATATTTAAGTGTGGTTTAAGCTTCTGAATTCATGTGCAATAGCTATTGATTTGATGTTCAGAGAAGAAAAGCAAGGTGGGCACAGTGAGTCCAGACTGTCTGAGATCATGACAAGCCTGGGTCTGGTGCAAAGAGAACTCAGAAATAGGTAAAAAAGAACAAACAACCCCTGACATGCTCAGGGTTGTAGGCAGTAGCACCAGTTTGCATGGAAGCTCCAGTCAGTAAATGCAAATCACATCCCTGTGTCTCTTCCCACATCCTTCACTTGGATTCCTCATCCTCCTCTGTCCTCTTCCTCTGCTTTCCTCTCCCATCTGCACGAAAAAAAAGCTTCACTGGCACCTCTCAGTTCTCCTGAAATGGTTGTAATGAAGGTGTACCAGCGACAGGCACAGATGTCACCGGAAAGAAAGAGCTGCATCACATTTACCTGACCTCATCATCAAGCTGCAGGTCTGGAAGGTTAAACCAAAACCATCTCCTACTACCACTGTCTTTCTCCACACCATGCAGTTACAGGCTGAATACTCCATCAACTGTGGGCTTTTCTGCTGACTGTCATTCAATCAAGTGCACCCTAAACTGCATGGGGAAAGTAAATTAGGAAGAAGAATTCTGACTCTTTAAGATATCCATACTTCTGCTGAACTATCCTCTAATTCCTTTGCTTACCAGTTGATACATACTACAGAGCTGCCTGGTTTTATGGGAGATATATTATGGCCATCCACATCAAGAGTGGCACCTGGAGAAGATAATAGACTGGTCCTTAAATAGTATGAAACAGATAACAGTCACCAAATAAAACTCTTTACAGGGACCCCAGTCACGAGCACTGTAAAACCCAAACTTTACACAACTTGATATTAAAAACAAAAGGCCACATTACAGTTACTTCTGCACTCCCTAGGCAGTCATTGCCTCAAACTGGAGCTATAAACCCACCAGGAATGCTGGATAGGGATCACTTTGGATAAAACCACTTCTTCCACTAGCTTCACTGCCAAAGTACATTTTCCCCTATTTCAGCTTTACCAACCATCTCTGAAAACAGTGACCAGCTGAAGAGTTGCAGAATCAGGGAAACAGATCTGGTTTTGGTGACGCAGCAGCAGGTGACACCACTGAGTGCTGAGTACAGGGGCAAATCACATCCCTAGACCTGCTGGCCACGCTATTCCTGGTGCAAGCCAGTATGCCATTGGAATTCTTGGCCACCTGAGCACATTCAGTCAGCCATCAATCAACACTCTCAGTCCTTCACTGAGAAGCTCTCCAGCCACTCTGCTCCAAGCCCGTAATGTTGCACAGGGTTGGTGTGGCCCAAGTGCAGCACTCAACACTCAATCTTGTTGAATCATATAGTGTTAGCTTCAGCCCATCAACCCAGCCTGTCCAGATCTCACTGCAGAGCCTTCCTGCCTTCCAGCAGGTGGACATACTCACTCCACTTGATGCTGGAATCCTTTCAGTATTCAAATACTGAATATTTTGGCATTTGAATCCCGTCAGTATTCAAATACTTCAGTAATCCTGAAATATTCCATATAGGAAGAATCCTATCAGCTCTGCTAAGAGCAAACACACACCTCCATTACATTCAGCACTTCTCTCTCTTTGTAGCATTAGAAATTCCTAATATATTTACATTAGACACTGAAAGGATCATTATAGGCCAGACCTACAGGCCAAGGATCCCAGCCTCCCTCCCAGTGGGATTAATTGCATGTTTCCCAACAGCTCCCAATCCATTGCACTGCCACCAAAGCAGCCTGTCAGCACTGCTGCAAAGTTAAATCAGCAAATATTAATTGCCAGCTGGGAAATGTGCCATTAGTTCACACTCAGATACTACTTCTTTTTTTTTTCCCCCAGCTGGAAAGAAAGAGAGAAAGAGAGAGAGGGTGTTAAATGGAGCATATTTCTTTGCAGTTTGCAAAGAAGCCGACGGGAGCAAGTTTGTCTGTTCTGCAAGCACTAAATGAGCAAAACATTCAACACCTTCAGAGATGTTTTGAAATGCTATTCTCCAGAACAAATTACTTCTGGAAGTAACAAAGCACTAAAACTAACACATGGACAACAAATAAAGTACAGGGGAAATAAACCACCACCACCACCCGAGGCTGAATTCATATCTACGTGAGATTACTGCAGTGATATGTTGCCAGTTATTGCCCTGCTCAGGTTTTGGTTTTTTCCTCCAGGTTTGCAATTTATTCACACATTCCAGCATAGAAAATGTTCTGTCAACATCATCTGATCATTTTCCATAATTAGAAAGAAACTTTTTTGAGACTGGAAGAAAGAGAGATGAGAAGTTGAAAAATGAAAGATGCCATTTCGGGCCATAAAATGATAGAATTTTGATGAGGAGGAAGCTTGGAAGAGGTCTTGGCATTTAAGCCAGGGTCTGAACAGCTCATTCAGGTCTTGAAAATTCCAGAGGTGGAGAGAGCACCTGGGCAGCTTGATCCACCTCTCAGCTACCCATCTCCTTACATCCATACTGAACCTCTCTTTTTCAGATCTTCTCCTTGTTCCTCATTCTTGCCTCCATCCTCTATGCTACATATGCATGAATGTCAGGAGAACAGAAGTTCTTCTGGCTCTTTCCACATGCAGACGTGCTTGCACACATATGCCTGCATCCAGCACAACCCAACACATGGACAGGCAGGCTCTGAAACACTGTATCTAGCTTTATGGTATGAAATATTGGTCTGAGCAACAGTGAGAGGGTCAAGTCCAGCAGCGTGACTGTGCATGTCATGGAGATGAGAAAGGCAGGTGGTTTTCCACAGGGATTTCTTCCCAAATTCTTTATCAATATCTAAACAAAAATATTATTTATATTACAGTGTGAGAATTGACCTTGTATAAGGATGAAAACTGTGGAACTGCATTTGCTTATAAGTCAGAAAAAAGATTACTCCCTTAAGTAACAGGATCAAATTATCAATAAAACTACCATTGACATTTCCAGAGAGACTGATGAAAGGAGGAGAGTGGCACTGGAATCACAGAGTGATAGGAGCTGGAAAAACCTCTGGAGATCACCCAGTTCAACCCCGTGCTAAAGCAGGGTCACCCACAGCAGCTTGCATAGGGTCACAATGGCCAGAGGGGGTTTGGAATCTCTCCAGAGAAGGAGGCTCCACCACCTCTCCAGGCAGCCCGCTCCAGGGTTCCAGCACCCTCACAGAAAAGGTTTGCCTCACATTCAGCCAGAGTGAAATACCAGACATGAACGTGCTTTTCCAGCACCCCATCTCTCCACATAGCTTTTTGTCAGATCTCATAAAATTAGAGCTTTAGGAGATGTTGGACTGAATGGACTAAATAAAAGGGCAGAAGTACAGTGCATTTACATAATGGAAAGTTCAAGAATTTGGTCAGCTAAATTGGATTGAATTAATGCCAGAGCACAAACTAAATCTGACCAGCTGCAGCACAAAGCTCCTATAGAGCCCAGCAAGAAAAGCTGAGCTTTTGATAAAAAACCCCAATATACCTGGATAAAGAGAGGATGTCAGAACTGGAGAAAAGAAGGAATGAGCTTGGGCAAGCAATGTGGCTGCCTTCATCTAGCAGGGGCTTGGTTGATGCAGGGGAGCTTTAGGATTGCTGATCCCACAGAAAAGAGTAGAAAGGGAAAGAAAGAGGGAATAAAATTACTCCTAAATCCTGAAAATGGCAAGGCATAACTCTAAACTGAACGAGTTTCTTCTCTAATGTATGTATACTGCTAGAGAAATGCGTTGCTGTGATGTTTGTGGGGGAAGGAGCGAGGTAAGGGAAGAAAAACTGTTTGGTGTGGTGTGTGTGCAGCTTTTCCTGGCCAAAAATAACGTGAGAAAAATGAGCGAAGAGAACAAGTGGGTGTAAAAAGTTAAAAGGAAAGAAAAATGAATATAAGTAGAGAAAAAAAAAAAAGGAGGGGGGGACACGGACTCCTACTTCTGCAAAGCATAGTCCAAATCACCACACTAAAATGCTATAGCTACAGGATCCAAGGTTTTTATCCAAACAGGGACACTGCCAGGCCAACTGCTCATTCTGGACATGTGTGGGACAATAATCATTATGAGCACAGATACCTTTCTGGTTTTCATGGATAGTGGGAGTAACCTGGGGAAAGACAAGCTTCTTTCTCCTCAGGCAAAAAGAAGCAGCATTTGATCCTCATGTATTTTGTTAGTGGGTCAAACCCACCAACACTCAAACCAAATAACTACAGAAACTGAAAATTTTAATATGTAAACCCCCAAATCCTGTCATATTGCAGAGAAACTTAAACAGAACATTTTCATATTGGAAACCCAAACTGTGTTTCATGCTGGTGAAGACAACCAGCTCAAGAAGAATCTGAACAGCTATGAGCAGAAGTGACTTTTCTCCTGAGACCTGTGGATGTAGGACTTCTGCTTTACAGTGCTTCCCTCTGGGCTCCATACTCCAAGGGAAGTTTTCCATCTATCTGTCATTTGTTTTGTCAATTGAGAAAGAGGGATGGCATTTGATGCTTTGTGCATGGCAGCCCTGGGGAACTGTGTTGTACCAGAGGGTGCAGGATGAAGCCTGGGGAGATGTCTCCTGCTGGGAACTCGCATTGCTTCACTCACATTTCCATGTGCTTCCACCTTGGATGCAATATCTAATCACCAGCCAAGCCTTGCTGACACCGGAGAGTTGATGCCTACACGAAGCCTACCCTCACCCAAGTGATTTTTCTGACTGTTCTCAGAGACATATATTAATGTCACACAGGAATCTGGATGTCTGAAGGTACACACATTTATTTTCACCTTCTTGGTCTCCATGAGGATAAGGCAATGGAATAGGTTGCCCAGAGAAGTTGGGAAGGCTCCAAACCTGGAAGTGTTCAAAGCCAGGTTGGACAGGCTCTTGAACAATCTGGTCTAGTAGGAGGTGTCTATGCCCACAGCAGGAAGGTTAGAACTAGATGAACCTTTCTATACCTCTCAGGGTTTCAAAGGAGTCATTTCATTCTTAGCTGGGCAAAGGACAAATTGGTCATTTGCCTAGAGTCAAACTCTCTTTGAGAGACCTTATTACTCTCTACATATACTTGAAAGGAGCCAGGAGGGGTTGGTCTCTTCTCCCAGGCAACCAGGGACAGAACAAGAGGACGCAGCCTCAAACTACACAAGGGCAGGTTTAGGCTGGATGTTAGGGAAAAAATCCTTCACAGGAAGAGTGATCTGCATTGGAATGGGCTGCCCAGGGAGGTGGAGGAGTCACCACCTCTGGAGGTGTTTAACAAAAAGACTGGATGTGGCACTTCTTGCCACAGTTTAGTTGATTAGATAGTGTTAGGTGACAGGTTAGATTTGATAATCTTGAAGGTCTTTTCCAACCTGGTTAATTCTCTGTGATTCTCTCTGTAATTCCCTTCTGCTCTTCCCAGTACTGGTGGTAGTACAGAATGAAATGCTAGTGAGGTACCACAATCAAGCAATGCTTCCTGTCACACATGAGTATTTGCTATGCACCAGTATTTACAAAGCACTCCATGTGATGAGTATGTCAAAAGACCAAAAATACCCTTTCCCAAAACACGCCCCCCCCACCCCCACCCCCAAACCTTCACTTTGTTAGTGGATTCAAAGTGGAATCAGAGTATCTGATCTCTGTCATACTTTAAGGCCTTCCAGTTTGCCACTGATAACTGGGTAAACTGGCAGAGCACACAGATGCAATCTGTGGTGTCCCTCAGCTCTACGCAGGGATTTAAGTCTTAATTGAACAAGTCAACTGGGACCAAAAAAAAAAACAAAACCATGAAGCAGCCCACTCATCAGCCTAACTGCACTCAAATAATTAAGCTATCTACTTGACACAAACCAAACAGAAAGCACGTGCCTGCTGGCAGATGTATTGGTTCAGCTGGATATTAGTGTACAGTTTCAACCTTTAGGATTTTTCTCCACTCAAAACATCTCTTGTGTTTCATAGCATTGCTGACAAACCTGCAGCTGAATTGCTTACTGTAAAGTTCCACTGAAAAGAAAACACTATCACTGTTGATTGTGGGTGAGAAGTAGCTTGAGAGCAATCCCGAGGAGAAGGATTTGGGGGTGCCAGTTGAGTTAGAACTGAACGTGAGCCAGCAATGTGTGCTTGCATCCCAGAAGGCAGCTGTGTCCCAGGCTGCAACAAAAACAGTGTGATTGGTAGGATGAGGGAGAGGATTCTCCTCCTCTGCTCCGGTGAGACTCTCCCAAGAATACTGTGTCCAGTTCTGGGGCCCCCAACAGAAGAAAGACATGGAACTGTTGGTTTCCAGATAAAGCCATGAAGATGATTAGAGGGCTGGAGCACCTAACCTATGGGGACAGGTTGGGAGAGCTGAGGCTGTTCAGCCTGGACAAGAGAAGGTTCTGGAGAGACCTCAGAGCAGCCTTCAAGTACATGAAGGGGACTACAAGAAAGCTGGGGGAGGGCTTTTGACAAGGGTTTCATAGAATCAACCAGGCTGGAAGAAACCTGCGAGTTCATCCAGTCCAACCTATCACCCAGCCCTAGCCAATCGACAGAACATGGCACTAAGTGCCCCATCCAGTCTTTTCTTGAACACCTCCAAGGATAGCGACTCCATCACCTCCCTGGGCAGCCCATTACAATGTCAATCACTCTCTCTGTGAAGAATTTCCTCCTAACATCCAGCCTAGACCTCCCCTGGCACAACTTGAGACTGTGTCCCCTTGTTCTGTTGCTGGATGCCTGGAAGAAGAGACCAACCCCACCTGGCTATGACCTCCTTTCAAGTAGTTGTTTGCTGTGATATGACAAGGGACAATGGCTTTAGGATGGAAGAGGGGAGATGTAAATAGGAAATTAGGAAGAAATTCTTTCAAGTGAGGGTGATCAGACACTGGAACAGATTGCTCAGTAAGGTGGTGGATGTCCCCTCCCTGGCAGTGTTCAAGGCCAGGTTGCACAGGGGACTTGATCAACTTGATCTAATAGAAGGTGTCTCTGCCCATGGCAGGGTTACTGGAACTAGATGATCTTTAAGGGTCCCTTCCAACCCAAACCATTCTGTGAGTCTATGATTTACAAATAAAATCCAAAGAAATGAAAAGCCACGCAGAAGGTTAGTCATGAACTGCATGGCAGAAACAAAGGTTGAATGCAAATACCCCTCTGAAGTCCCCCACTCTGAGATTTTTTTTTTTTTTCCCCTTAAGGTAAAATCTTTTTCCTATGTTTTATCTCTGCAGACAGTGGTGTGAAGCACTTTTTGGTTTATTCATGCAGGAAGAGAAGTGAGTTTGTTTCTTTCTTCCCTACCATAAAGCCGCTATTCTACTCGAAAGCAGATTTAAGTAGGGCTCCATGGCAAGAGTTTAAGGGTTACTTTAAACTGGGACACAAAACTACCACTTTCTGACATCATTTCATGGTGTGTTCAGGGAAGTATCCAAGCGTGACATTGTATCATTAGGTATAATACAGCCATTGCAGAGGCACTGATTACTGCAATGAGAACTCATTTTCTTTACCACTGTATATGATAAGGAATGAATAAAACTCAGGCCAGGAGCACTGCTGTAAAAAAGTGGACTACCTACAGCAGGGAAAAAACTGAAGGTGCTTTTGGAGAGTCGGAGGAATAAAATCCCCCACCCCAAATGGAGTTCAGGGGTGCTGAGCACATCTGAAATTAATGTTTGCCCTTTCTTTAGGTGTTTCTCATTCTGCAGTCCCATCTGCACCATACTCAAAGATGAAGACAGTTACCAGCTCTGATCAAACTCAGAAAACAGAGGCAGAAGCATGAGCACTAGGACCAAGGCACATGTATTCTTTTTGGAGTGACAAGCAAAAATGCCTTTTCACCCTGACCTGGTCACACCTTTAAGTGATCCCTCTCCATGATTAATTTCATACAAGATTTATTAATGCTAGATTTAATTAGTTGCCTTGGTAAATTTAGAGCATGCCTGCTACAAACCCAAGCCCAGATAATGTCCACCAAGTCAATCCTCTGCCCAGCTCCTATGTCCCATTCACAACCAGACAAATAAGACCGTGAAGCTGTGCCAAGTAGTGTCTAGATAACTCCAGAAATGTTGAGCTGGTCTTAGCCTCCAGGCCTCCTCCAAAGCACAAGAACAGTAACTTAAGGATGTATTAATACAACTCCTTAAATGGGTTCCCCTAGCACAAGTTAGTAAAGGAGAACCTATGATGGATAACTCTGTACACAGCCAAGCTCTCCTCAGGGGCTCGAGTGCCCATTGAGCTGAAGAGGAAGGAATTATTTTCCTATTTGATCATGTAAATGTCACTGGACAGATTTGCACAACCCACTCAAATCTTTCTGTAGGTACATGGAGTCATATCTGACAATGAGTTTTCTAAACATACTCTAGTGAGGCCTTTATAAACTTCTCGTTAGAAGTACAGCAATTTACAACTTCTTCCACTCCCTGGCATTTTATCACAGGCCTCTGTTTCCGCAGCCTCGCTTGATTTGTGACAGGATGCTACATGGCACATAAAGCATTAATGGCAAGACAGAAGACTCCAGCCCTTTGGTAATTTGGTGCAATGATAATAATGAAATTATGCTACTGAACCAGTAAACATCTCAGGATGTATGGACCCTACTAGCAATCAGAGCTGTCTTTGCAGTTACTTAAATCTCTTCTGGTAGTGCACTGCCTGCTCTTCTTAGTTAACCTAAGCAGCTCCTTTTCTTTCTCCATGTCATTTGCCCTAACAGATTTTTGTTCCTCATTTTTGTAACAAACTTTTTGTAATACCACATACTTTGTGTTAAAGTCTTTGTCTTGTTCAAAGCCTCCCCAAATGAGTTGGATTGTAAAAAGTGTAGTGGCAGTAGGAGCAGCACAACTACAATGCATACAGTGATGTTAATTATTTACCAGTTCCCAGTTTGATTACATTTTGGGTGACACTCCAGGGCTTAATAGGCATGTAACACATCTGTGTTACATTCTACAGCATCCTAAAAAAAACCAATCAGCTTTAAAAATTATTGTCTGGTAGAAACAAAAGCCAACTTTCAGCAGGATTATGGTAAAATGAGTGCAGCAAGTTCTACAGAGAGATCGATTTGTCATGATGTCCTACCTTTGAAGAAACAGTCCTTGCTATGGATAATGTAGATTTTCTTCCTCTGCAGGCAGGAGGCTTGATGCAACTGGCAATGATTTTCATAGAATTTGCCATCAGACCCACACACAGGCATATAGCTGGACTTGCAAGTTTCTATGCATCTGCACTCGGGCTGGTTGGTGTCCTTGTTCACCACACACTTACTCCCCCGGCCACAGTACTTCTTCTCACACGATGCATGGAGGCCATCCTGACCATAAAGCACTAGGAAGAGCAGAAAACATCAGTGTGAGCAACATGTGCCTTACAAACCATACTCAACCAGTATAGCAACACAAGCATTGCACAAGCAGGATCTACAATACCATAGGACAAGAGGAAATAGCCTCAATTCACAACAGAAGAGGTTTAGGTCAGATATTAGGAACAATTCCCATCACAGAAAGGGTTATCAAGGCCTGAAAGAGGCTACCCAAGGCAGTGGTAGAGTCCCCATCCCTGGAGGAACTAAAAAGCTGTGTAGATGTGGTGCCAAGGGACCTGGCAGCACTGGGCCAACATCTGGACTTCACGATGTTAAAAGTTCTTTTCCAACCAAAAGACACTCTACACATGGTTTCTGGGGTGAAAAGTGCATTCTTCGAACAGCAGCAGTTTGAAGAGTGCCTTCACATCTGTCCTCCCACACCTCCAGCTCTCACTCCTCACAACATGAAGCATGTGCTGCAAATGCTCCACTGAAAAATGATGGATGCATGCCCATTTCTTCTTTTAGCCCTTTGCAAATCCAGACCCTGGAATGAAGCCCAAGTGAGGGTATTTCTGTACCCTAACTTTGCCCACGAGTTACACTCTGGAAGGAACTCTGAAAAACTTCCACTCTTCCATCCACAAAACTCAAAAGGAGCTTCATTTCAGAGCAGCAAAATGCCTGAAGTACCAAACTTCAGATGCTGCACCAGTGTATGCATTCGGAGTCTAACTCTCACCCTGAGAGCCAGAAGCAAAACATTCCAAAGGCTAAAGTTCACACAGGTTTCACCAAAAGCTCAGAGGGACAACTGTTGAGAGTTTTTGAAAAAAATAACCCCCAAGGAAGACAATCACTGAAAGGAATATTATAGGAAGATGCTTCTCACTCTAAAAGCAAACACCGGTAGCTCTTCCCACCCTCTGAATAATGACACATGATGAGAAAGAACTTCCTCCTACATTTAAGAATTACCTGGACATAACCTTCAGAACATTGTTGTGTTGTTTGATGCTGTTAAAAAGTTTAAGTCGCCACCTTTGTGCTATAACATCTTCTGCTTCTCACTTGAACACTTCCAACGACTCATTATAGTAACTCACAGAGGGCAGGGTGCTTCCAAGCACTGCTCAGAGCAATAATTATCATTATACTCAGTTAAGAAAGTTGCAGGACATTAAGATTATTTTCTGATAACTGGAGTACACAAAGTTGGGAATCACAAAGGCATGCTGCAAAAGGATAATTAACAGGCCCCATACTGCCTGCCTCAGCTGCCCCACACCAGGCACCCAGCCTGCACCAGCAAGTCCCTGTGGAAGCAAGTCCTTGCTGCCTCCCTTTCCCGCACAGAAGTAAGTCCTTGTTGCCTCCATTTCCCGCATGGAAGCAAGTCCTTGCTGCCTCCATTTCCCGCACAGAAGTTTGGCTCTCAGCATGGTTTCCACTTTAAAAAGGAGCTTGAGTGGAAGCACTGCCCAAGGTGTGCTTCAGTATCCAATGGGATAAATCTTAGAGCAACCACAGAACCAAATTAGTCCTCCAAAATGCACCCAAGGCTCTTCCTTTTAAAGATAGACTGAAATTGTACCACAGAAGGTTTAGGTCGGATATTAGGAACAATCTCTTTCCCTAAAGAGTGGTCAAACATTGGAACAGGATGCTCAGGGGAGGTGGTGGAGTTGCTATCCCTAGTGGTGTTCAAGAAACACGTGGACATGGCACTTGGGGTCATGGTTAAGTGGCTATGGTGATGTCAGGTTGGTCAGCCCCAATCTTGGAAGCCTTCTCCAACCAAAACCATTCTATGATTCTACAATTCAAGTTGCTAGCTTTGGCTCCAGTCCTGATCTAACCTCTAAACCCCAGCAGTAGAACTGGATATTCAGCTGCCTGCAGGAGCTCACTGTTAGTTGAAGACAAACTGGCTTATTAAATGTAAGTAATTCCCATTCCTACAGCACAGAAGCAACTTTTTGAGTAGTAATACGACAAAGCTACTTGGTTTTTGGTTTTGTTGTGTGATGGGTTCATCTGGTTGGTCTTAATTAAGTCAGTGCTTGTCATGAACTCAACCTTCCCCTAAACTCTTGAGGAATTTTGCTGAAGAATGGAAGAAGGCTGTATTCGGGAGAAAAAAAAACACCCCACATTTGTGACCCTACATCTGATCTGTAACATATTTAGTGGTGTGTAAAAGGTAGATGAGGCCTCTGTCTTTCTGAATTAATAAGCAGCCAGAGGACACACGCTCCAATACAGCAATATAATCTTTATTTTTCTATTAATTCTTGCTTTGAGATGAAAGCAGCCTTTTAATCAGCCTTATAAAATTTCTGAACTTGCTTATTTTATTTGGTTTTCCACCAGAATTCCAAGTTTCTCAAGGGCAGCCAGAAATTGGTCTGAGAAGTCAGGAATTGCCTGGGTGGAATGGGATTCCTCTGTTCAACCTCTGCTTTAACACAATATAACAACCCAGACTCAAATAAACTTACATACTATTGAGAAATGGCTTGTTTTGGTAGATGCTCAAATTTTAACCCAAGGAAATGACTCTTTGTCATTTGCACGCATTAGAGTGTGGCTCGTAAATACTGTGAGCAGTTAGTTGGTAGTTTCACTTGATTACCTTTTCCATTTTTAGTTTTAATTACCCTTGTAAGAGTGGGGAATGCAGTCACTTTTAATAATGTGACAAAAAAATTAGCATGGCAGGTGTGTTTCACACTGCTGAGCTACATGTGGGCATCCTTCAGGTGTCTGCCCGTTGGATCAGCTGAGGCAAGTGCCTGGATTCAAAGAATCCCAGCATGGTGGGGTTGGAAAGGACCTCCAGAGATCATCCAATCCAACTTCTCTGCTAAAGCAGGGGCAACCACAGCAGCTTGCCATGTCCACAACTGCAATGTCCAACTGGGTTTGGTGTCTCTCCAGAGGAGACATCACCACCTCTCTGGGAAGACTGCTCCAGAGCTACAGCAACCTCATATGAAATAATTTTCCTCTAATGTTCAGATAAAACCTACTTGGTTCCAGTTTGGTTTTCTTATCCCTTGCCCTATCACCTGGTACTACTGAAAAGTGTCTGGCTCCACCCTCTTGCCCCCCCCCCCCCCCCCCCCCCCCCCCCCCCCCCCCCCCGCGCTCACNTGCCCCGCCCCGTTTAGCTCTTGCTGAGCATTGAAAAGATCCTCTCTTGGTCTTGTCTTCTTAACCCAACTCAGATGTTTAAAAAGAGAGTTCTCCATCTAAGACCACAAGCCCAAACTGTAAAAAAAGGAAAGAAGCAAAAAAGGCTAACCAGGCTTTTGGTATTTTTTCCATAGTAACCAGAGTGGATCCGGAAAGATTTCTACAAGCTGATGCTTAACAAAATCTTTCTTATCATGAAAACACTTACAATTTCCATGGTAGAAGGCACAGACTTTGACTTTAGTAATGACAAATCCACATTACAAATCAAAACACCCAAATCACCTGAGGCTCTGCAAGGGCTTTTGTAGCAGCTAGTGCTTGTGGTAGGTCACATCTGGACAGGATGCAGCTGTGGCCTGTCTACATGTGACTTGAGACATTAAATCAGCGTAGCCTATCAAGGATGAAAAGGCAGGACCAAGCTTCAGTGAGATGTGCAGCGCTGTCCTTAGCTGGTTCCAGTTCCTCACAAGAGACCAACTTTGAGCCATCAAGACAGAACAGGAAATGCTTTGCTGTGGTATGTATAAATGTGGCTCAGGTACAACAATAATAGCTCCTGAATCTTGCTTTTTAGGTACCTTCAGCATCAACAGCAGCTTCCAAAATAAGAAATGTGTGGACATGGCACTTCAGGACATGATTTAATGGCCATGGTGGTTTTAGGTTGATGGTTTGGCTTGATGATCCTGGATATGTTTTTCCAACCAAAACAATCGTATGACTCTGTGTTGTGATGGGTAAGCCAAGTGTATGCAGAGGTGCAGATCCTGCCCCTAAGAGAAGTAGGATGCTTGACCAGGCCTTCCTTAAGCCCTGGCCCATCATGCCACTTATCTACAGCAGATGCTGTAAATGCAGATAGCCTTGGCAGTGACATCTCCTGGAGGTTGTGAAATGAGCATTCCTAAGGACATTTTCCAGAAATTCTGGAACAATTAGTCAAGTCCATAAAGAATATTCAGATACTCCTTCCAGAGACTACACTTTTTGCACTGTTTGGAGATGCTTTGACCTTCCAGTTTATTACAAGTCAGGAAAAGTCAATATTTCTGAGCTTGCCAGGTTGGAGGAATTTTAATGAGTTATTGAGTCAAAGAGTTAATCCACCAATAACAGATTTAAGTTTCATTTTTCCTTTCAGATTTACAGTGATAAAAACAAAGGTTTATCAGGGACCAGGAAAAATGAGGTTTTGCTTGTCATTGTGCACATACACCTTAACCCCTTGATCACTGTCACATGAAATTTAGCTTCAGCACTTGGGCATTTCATATTGTCACAAAATGCTGGCAGGAAGGAGCCATGTTGGTGTCAGGAAGGAATGATAATAAAGGGTCAAAGCAGCGAACATTGGCACATGTCATCTCTATTATACATGATGAGGAAAATAAGCTTTGGAGAAGATCTGCTCTGCTTTTCTATACTGAACCATTCTGCAGCCTGAAAAAAAATAAAATCACAGATTCATAAAATTGTTTCAGTGGAAAAAAACCTCTAAGATCATTGAGACCAGACATAGACATAAGACCACCAGGGTCATTAAACCATGTTGTCAAATGCAATATTCACATTTCTCTTGAACACCTCCAGGAATGGTGACTCCACCCTGTTCTTGGGCAGCCTGTTCAAATGCCTGATTACTTTTGCAGCACAGTAACTTTTCCTAATATTCAATTTAAACCTTCCCTGGCACAGTTTCAGGTCATAAAGGAGCACTGGAGAATGGTATGACTGAGAGCTCCTGTATCACAGAAACAGTCAGGTTGGAGAAGTCCCTCAGGATCATGAAGTCCAACTGATAACCCTGCTCTACAAGGTGCACCCTAAACCATATCCTGAAGCACCACATCCAAACAATTTTAAACACCTCCAGGGCTGATGACTCAACCACCTCCCTGGGCAACCCATTCCAATGATTGACCTTCAAAATGAAGTTCTTCAAAAACAAGTCCTTCAAAACCAATGTTGCACGTTCTAAGGAAACAAAAACAACATCAAATCCTCTAAACCATGATAAAAACATTCGGTCTCTAAATTCACTGTGTCACTTCCATCAGGTAATCGGGTGAGGTAAACTGGTCATGAGTCATTCCTCCACCATTCTGACATCAGTTTTTTACTATTCCTTCTTTCCTACATGAAATGATCTTTTATGGTCTAAACCATCACACCTATAAGCACTGTTTACTGATGGAAGATAGATGTTGCCAGTACACACAAAACATACACGCATCTAGATATACCTGCCCCAGTGTGCATTTACACAACTATTCACACACAGATGATGCACACTTATACATGCCCAGATACCACACACACACACACATCACTTGCCATAACTTCACTTTGGTCAAAGTTAAAGTCAGAAGTTGTAGCACATTTCCTGGGGTGCACCAAGAGAAGCGTGGCCAGCAGAGCAAGGGAGGTGATTCTGCCCCTTTACTCTCCTCTCGTCAGACCCCACCTGGAGTCCTG
>VWZE01026298.1:228141-281688 GCA_013396675.1 Eubucco bourcierii
GGAAGTTCTTTACAGTGAGGGTGGTGAGGCACTAGCACAGATTGCCCAGGGAGGTTGTGGATGCTCCCTCCCTGGATGTGTTCAAGGCCAGGTTGGACAAGGTCTTGAGTAACCTGTACTAGTGGGAGGTGTCCCTGCCTATGGCAGGGGGGTGGAACTAGATGATCCTTGAGGTGCCTTCCAACCTTACCATTCTATGATTACCTTACACCTTCCTTCCCCAGCACACCTTTAGCAAACAACTGATGTTTGGAAGTAGCAAAATTTCAGAGGCATGACTGCTGCACCTTCTGCTCACTAGCAAATTCATGCACTACATACATTGTCAATATGCAATAAAATGAGAAAATAAGCATAAAGCAGAGATTTTATAATCATCTGCTCTCTTGAGTTCCTCAGTTTCTCATTGCATGCCTGTTACAAAAGTGGAGAAGAAGAAAAGCCACAATAAATCACCTGTAATAGGAGCATGGCACCAGTGCATTCATTATCTCCATTACCAGCCCCTGGAGCTGTCATTTACTGATTTTTATAAAGCAAAAGCGTAGACTTATCCTGGAGAATAACAGAAAATGAGATCTGCTTCAAGCACAGGTTTTGCTGTAGATGCAAAGCATATTCTTTCAAGGTCTAGAAGATGACTGTGGTTGTGTATGTGTGTGCACATCTTTGAGCTGGGTGAAAAGAGATACAGCAGCCTCAGAAGAGGAGGAAGCCAGAAAATCAGTCACTTTTACTAATGCAGATGCTCTACACAAAAGAAAAGAGTATGTCATGGAAAGTCTCACAGAATCCCAGCACAATGGGGTTTGGAAGAGACCTTTGAGAGTCATCCAGTCCAAGTCCCCTGCTAAAGTAGGGGCACCCACATCAGCTTGCCCAGAAGCACAATGGTCAGGTGGGTTTGGAATCTCTCCAGAGGAGAGTCCACAATCTCTCTGGGCAGCCTGCTCCAGGGCTCCAGAACTCTCATACCAAGGAATTTTCTGCTCTTGTTTATACAGAACCTTCAGGGTTCCGGTTTGTGCCTGTTGCCCCTTGTCCTGTACCCGGGCACCACTGACAAGAGTCTGGTCCCATCCTCTTGCCGAGTATTGATCAGATCCAGTCTCAAGATGCTCTTCTCCAGGCTCAACAGCCCCAAGGCTCTCACTCTTCATAGGCTCCATTGCACCCTCACCTTCAGTTCCCTCCTGGACAAATATTTGCAATGTTTCAAGAACAAAAGATGCCAAGTTTCCACCTGAGAAGTATCCTACAGTCTCACAGAAATCACTCCTTTATTTTTGACTCTATAATTTTCTGTAAGACCATTTATCAGAAAGCAACTGCATTTGTTTATTGTATGCCATACAACCCAAATGTTATTTCAGATTGCACAGAAAGACATTTGCAGTTTCCTATTTATTTTTCTCATCCCCTACAGTTTACAAGGCTTATTGAGGAAAACCAACAGAAACAGAAAGCCAGTTCATCACCGTGGTTGTCTTCAAGAAAAAAAATATTACTCTGATTATTTATTTTGGGATACAAGAGGAATAGATAAGAAGGTTTTATAATTAATATCTATTCAGCTTCCTTACTACATTATTCCAGAACGTCACTCTTTGGAAAAACAAACTAAAAACAACCAAGCAATCTGACTTGCAGCAAACTGTACAAGTGCCACTGCAAGATGTTTGAAGGTGATTGATTGCACAGACCTCACCCTCATCACATGGGTGCCTGGGTCAGCACTTCCATTAGCATTTCCTTTCCAGAGGTGCACATTGCATGCTTGAGCCTTACAAATTAAGTCCCCCGAAAAACACATTTAAAGCTGTGTTTAAGCACAGCCCCAAAATGTATCAGGGGTAGAAACACCAGAGTCTGACCTGTTTCCCTGACTGCTGGGAAAGGATGGAGGCTGACATGGGGTACGACCTAAATACACACAAATTAAATAGTAGATTTTCCAGTAACTTCCACAATCCGCTGAGTGATTACTGTTACACTTTGTCACTTAGAGGAATGGGTTTCATTCTGCTCCAGCATCAAAAGCATTTAACTGAGCAAACAACAAGGAACAAACTCAAAATGAGACTATACAGCAAGGCAACCCCAATGAGCCCTTACATGCAACACGCACCTCCCTCAAGCAGCCAGCAGTGAAATTGTCAAGCCAGTCCCTTTCCCAAAGCAAAGCTTTTACCAGCAAAAGCGATCAAGCATGAGTCTGCAAATACACCTCCATGGGCCAACTCACTTGGACCTGTTAAGACAAAGTTGCTCTCTACAATTCACTGAAAGGAGGCTGGAGCCTGATGGGGATAGTCTCTTCTCCTAAGCAGCAAGTGACAGGACAAGAGGAAATGGCCTCAAGTTGCAGCAGGGAAGGTTTAGTTTGGACATTAAAAGAAACTTCTTCACTGAAAGGATTCTCAAACACCAGCACAGGTTCCCCTTGGAGGTGACTGAATATCCATTCCTGGAAGTGTTTAAAAGATGCAGAGATGTGGTGCTGAGGGATATAGTTTAGCCCCAAATTTGGTAAAGCTGGATCATGTTTGGACTTCACGATCCTAAAGGTATTTCCCAACTGAAACGATTCTGACTCTAATAAATCTGCGGCAGATTTTACTGTCCCTTTTCCAGTTCCTTTTGCACAACTACATTAATTTTCAGGATAAAAGTTTCCAGAACGAATCAGTAGTTGCATATCTGTACAACCTGCACCACTCTGCCATTCAGCACTAGCCATAAATGAAGGCAGACAGCTGGGTGAAAATTAGAGATTGGATTCATTTTGTGAGCTTATTTCCAAGCACTGATGTTTTCCTGTAAAAGCTGCAATTTGATGGGAATAAATGAAGAGGGGGACGAGGAAAAAGAAGTATTAAAGCTATTTAGTTGTAATGGGGTTTGTGTTAGTGCAGGTGGCTCGTATTTGGGTGTTTTTCACTTCTCCATGTTTGAATCATGGCTTCTTTCCTTGCTGGAAGAGGATTAGTGCCATTCCTGCACCACCTCTAAAGCAGCATAAACCTCCTGCTGGAAACTGTCGAGGTTGCAAAGTGCCTTTTCACATTATTTTTCGCCCGCCCCCCAGGACATTTCATTTATGCTTCCCAAGTAGATGCCTCAGAGCCTCATAGATTACAAACACAGGAATGTTACCGTATCACAGAATTGTGAGGCAAGAGCCAAACAGTTCCATTTAGGGGGGAATTACAATCAGGCAAGCACTAAAGGAGGATGTATGACATCTGTGTTGGGATGTAGAAGAAAGGGCATTTTCATAAATCACTTCTGAGTTGTTCTTCAGAAAGGGAAATAACTGGTGGAGGGACCTTCTTACTGACTCTGTGCCACCAAGTTTTTAGTCTGTTCCCTCTTGTCAGCTCCAATGAAACATTTCATAGAATCACAGAATGGCAGGGGATGGAATTGACCTCTGGAGGTCAAGTTCACCCCCCCTGCCAAAGCAGGATCACCTGGGGCAGCTCACACAGGAATGCATCCTGGCAGGTCTTGCCCTCTGGACAGCCTGCTCCAGGGCTCCACCATCCTCACAGTGAAGAATTTTTTCATCATGTTCAGGTGGTACTTCCTGTGTTCCAGTTTGCATCCAATGCCCTTTGTCCTGTCACAGGACACCATAGAGAAGAGCCTGGCCCCTTCTTCTTGACACTCACCTTCAGATATTTATAAACCTTAATGAGATCTCCTCTCAGTCTTCTCTTTTCCTGACTAAACAGCCCCAGGTTTTTCAGCCTTTCCTTATAAGAGAGATGTTCCAGTCCATCACCTTTATGGTCTATGCTGGACTCTCTCTAGAATTTCCCTATCTCTGTTGAACTGTGGAGACCAGAACTGGACACAATACTCCAGATATGGTCTCACTAGGGCAGAGAGTGGGAGGAGAACTTCCCTTAACCTCCTGGTCACTCTCTCAGCAGAACCTGTTTCATCTCATTTCATGGCACCAGAAAATTGTAGTATGCAAATGGTCTGAGAAGACAGAAGCCACAAAAGGAACCTGCAGGGATGGGTCAGACCATTCCTCACACCATCTCCAACTCTTTCTCCAGCTTTGCAAAGAAAATTAGAGGAAAGCTGAGAGTCAAAAGCCAGTACAGTGTACATGTTTCCTAGATATTGGCCTACAACCCTGCTGTGATCTCCAAGAGCATCACAGGTGACCTGCAGATCACCCATGGCTCTCAGCAGGACATTCTGTATATTTTATGTTTGACCTGGGTGCATGCTGCAGTGGTTGATCTGGAGAGTAAATTCCTTCTAAGGGAGAAAAGTAATTTTGGCATTTCCCATCTATGGTGGTCCTATGGAAAGAAAATCTGTTTTGAAAAGACCAGTGTCTTCTCACTGGCACAGGGAGAAGGCAACAAGCATTTTCCAGTAACCAGTTGTGCTGGCAACAAGAGATGAGGGCCAGGACAGCAGACAGGATTCCTACCTCACACCCCACCTGATAACCCCAGCTATGGTTTAGCCATTTTCCAGGTCAAGCTTCTTTGAAGCTGCTGGAACCATTTTCTTTTACAAAAGAAAACTGTATGTGTTTTTCACTTTTATTTGATGTTTTTGAAGACAACTACTGCAGGAAAGACCCAACCATTTCCAATCACCACATGAAGCAAGCTCCTCTCTGAATACAAAAGGTGGTGGAGAAAAGCTTAGCTCAAACCTGCACCCACCAGGTGGTTTCACACAGCACTGCAACTATTTTTTACAGCTACCCTAAAGACAAGGAGAAACTTGAACTTCAAAATGCAAAGTCCTAGCCTCATTTACCCACATCTCCTCTAAACTAGAGGTGAGATCTTTCCTCCTCAACCTCCTTGTCAGAAGCTCTACTGCCAAAAACACACTGCACCACAGAAATAAAATTTGCTGCATAAACAGAAGCAAGAGGATTTCTGCCTCACTGCCTGCAACAAGCAGAGATGCACAGGAGATGAACACAGCCCACATCTCTGTCACTATGTCCAGGATTGTGTCCTACCTTGGGAGGGACAACAAGGAGAGGGGGGGCACAGGCAGAGAGCCAAAGTTTCATAGAGCCAGCATACACCCCAGTTTATGCCAAACATTTCATTACTTGAAATCCTGCCCGGATTTTTGAGCCCAAAGGGAAGCTTTCAAAATTAGCCAGTTGCTAGAAACTGCCTTTAAAATTAGTGAGAACAGGATGTGCCTTTAAAGCTTTTTTTCCCCCCATGTGTTATGCAATGCTTTCCAGACAGGGTTCATAAAACCTCTATCAGGAACAAAGTATATTTGATTTAAAGTGATAGCAAACAAAAACAAAAACAACCCTGGCAGTGCGACAGTCAAAGGCAAATGTACACAGTGCATTAAGACTGCAAATAACTTAAATGCTCAACAATCTTAAATGCTTGACAATCCCAGAATCCCAGCATGGTGGGGATTGAAAGAGATCTCTGGAGATATCCAGTCCAACCCCACTGCTAAAGCAGGGGCATCCACAGCAGCTTGCACAGGAGCACAATGGCCAGGGGGGGTTTGGAATCCTCTCCAGAGAAGGAAAGTTCACAACCTCTCTGGGCAGCCTGTTCCAGGGTTCCAGTACACTCATGCCAAGGAAGTTTCTCCTCCTGTTTATATGGAACCTTCAGGGTTCCAGTTTGCACCTGTTGCCCTCTATCCTATCACCCAAAAGAGTCTGTCCCCATCTTCTTATCCCCTACCCTTTGGCTCTTACTGACCATTGATCAGATCCTTTCTCAGGCTGCTCTTCTCCAGCCTAAACAACTCCAGGTCTCTCAGCCTTACCTCCTCACAGATGCTCCAGGTCCGTCTGCATCCTTGTAGCCTCTGCTGGAATGAGTTTCCTCTCTCCCTGCAACTCAGGAGCCCATAGCTGGGCACAATACTTCAGATGTGGCCTCAGCAGAGTAAACGGGGAGGAGAATCTCCCTTGACCTGCTGGTCACACTCTTAATGCACCCCAGGAGACGATTGCCCTTCTTGGTGATAAGGGCACATTGTTGGCTCATGGTGAACATCAGCACTCCCAGGTCTTTCTCCAGAGAGCTGCTCTCCAGCAGGTCACCCCTCACCAGTACTGGTGCAGGAGGTTATTCCTCCCTAGGTGCAGGACTCAAACAATGGTGATCTGATCAGCACTAAAAGAGCTGAAC
The DNA here is from genome assembly GCA_013396675.1 of Eubucco bourcierii. Taxonomy (NCBI): domain Eukaryota; kingdom Metazoa; phylum Chordata; class Aves; order Piciformes; family Ramphastidae; genus Eubucco; species Eubucco bourcierii. The sequence goes on from VWZE01026298.1 coordinate 234,306, forward strand.
AAAGTCATGCTGGTTGTGGGTTGAGGGTGTTCTCAGATCATTTTTCAAGTGAACACTTGAAACAAAAATATTCAGATGTGGGCACTGCCAGGCAGAGTGAGCAAGTTCTAATTGTGATGTCACCAGAACATACCAAAAGCCAAGACATCCTCCACAAACTCCCCATGCTCAAGTCCAAGAGACCACAGTACCTTCAAGATTCAATTCAGTGCCAGCCACCGTGAGTGAGCAGCAAACGCTCCACAAGCAAGCAGCAAATGCTCCATAAGCTTGAAGCCACCCAAAACATTGCCACAGCACACCACCAATCTATAGCTGCACTCTTCTTTCCTCTTCTCCATTAGCTTTAGTCAAGTTCTTTTGCAAGACTAAGAATTCTGGAGAAAGCCTACTTTCTAAGCAATCACAACTCTCCTCTGGGTGAATTTTCTGTTTCTTGTCCAGCTCCAGGCCAGCATCACACTGCAGCCTCACTATGTTTTGTGGACATGCTATTTCACATCTCTGCCTGCTGCACCCGAGGGCAATGCTAACACAGAGAAACCTTCATCTCACATAGGACAATACCTCGAGAGCAGAACTGAAGAAGCTGTTCTCCGTAGCAAGTATTTGAGACTTTGTCCTAAAGGCACATCTGTTTTTCACCTCTCTTCTTGAGCGTTTTACTTCATTATCAATGAAAGAAATTACCCCATCTGTGATTGCAGATTTATTTCTTTAGAATGATAGAATTCTTCTGGTTGGAAGAGACCTTTCAGATCATCGAGTCCAACTACTAACCCAGCGCTGCCAGGTCACCACAAAACCACATCCCTTATAAGGTACAGTTCAGTGCTATCTCCTGGAAAGTCACTCCTATCCACTGAAAACAGTTTGATTAACAATTGGGCCTTCTGATTTCAAGATCTCTTCCTATTCCTGAAATAAATATCCCCAGTACACAACCAGTCCTGCTACATCATCCCAACCTGCACCAAGCAAGGACATGATTTAATAGTCATGGTGGTGTCAGATCAATGGTTGGACTCAATCTTGGAGGTCTTTTACAACCGAAACTATTCTATGGTTCTATAACCAGTTGAAAAATACATGCATCAACATTTTAAGCTCCTGAATTAATGACAATTTTTTATCCCTGCTTACCCTCCAGCAGTTACTCCTCCCTCTGCTTCTCATACAAAGCAGGACAGAAGAATTAATGCCATTTCTACTGCATTAGAAACCTTTTACCCCCTTTGTATTTGCTCTGTGCTGAAGGCAGAATTTTAACATGCATTTACCTGATGGAAGAGTTACAGGCTATTGAAAGGATAACACAGTAAAATGAAAAACCCACAAAAAAGCTGCATTCAAAGTGAAAAGCCTTTACACTTCACACGCTGTTAAAACTGGCTCAGAGGGCACCATTGCAGAAACTGGCACTGAAACACCAACGTCAGCTGCCTTTGTTTTTTTAATTTTTTTTTCTTCATTTCGAGCAGGAATATCACCAGTTTCTCAGGGTGAGAGTCACAACATAAAATGACAAATCCAGAAGAGGTGAAAATAGATTCATAGAATGGTTTAGGTTGGAAAGGACCTTAAAGACCATTTAGTCCCAACCCCCCTGCCATGGGCGAGGACACTTTCTACTAACCCAGGTCGCTCAAGGCCTCAGGCTACCTGGCCTTGAACACCTCCAGGGCAGGGGCATCCACAACCTCTTTGAGTAACCTGTTCCAGTGTCTCACCACCCTCACCATAAAGAATTTCTTCCTAATCTCCAGTCTAAATCTGCCCTTCTCAAGCTTCAATTCATTTCTTCTCATTTTATCACTACAAGTCCTTGTAAAATGTCCCTTGTGAAAAAGATAGAAATCAGTAAGAAAATTAAGGCTTTCTGCAGAGGTTGTATTTTTGTTTCAAACATTTGTAACATAAATGTGAACTTTCTGACTTTGCATGGCTGGGTATCTTTTGGCAAAACTACCCAGTGGGGGAGAGCCCTGCAGCAACCCACAAGAAGCTTTATCCCCTCAAACGACATCAGTGCCACCCACAGCCACAGAGAGTCCATCCAGGACTTCTTTTGGAACTCGCACTCAGGGCTCATTCATTCATGCCAGGAGCACATGTGGAAAGCCAAATCTGAAAGGGAAGATGCAAAATAAGGGGACATGTATTCAGAGCTTTCCCTTTGAAAGTGCTTTGTACAAGAGATAAAAACAAGCCAAAGCTGATAAAAATCAGCAAAAGACTTTCCTTCCAAACACAAAGGCACCAAATGAAAACAAGAGGGTCATGTTTAATAGCAGAAAAGGAAATGCTGGGGATAACAAGCGGGAATAAGCCGCAATCATCAGTCATCAACATCAGGGCAAAAGCAGCATTATGGGTCTTTTTAGTCTTTTAAGAAAGAGAAGGGAATAAAAAGCATTTTGGTGCAGGGCACACTTCACATGTTTCACTGATCCACACAGATAAGGCAGAACTACACAGAGCGTACTACAAGGTGTGCACAGACACCTTTGAGATCAAGGCAGTGCTTACATCTCAGCGCAGGTTAGACAAGCACCACGAATGCCCCAGAAAACCAGAGCTACCAGTTTAAAGACAAGACACCAGAAAAAGGTGACCCAGCACAAAGCAGGCAGCTTCAGTATTTCAGACTGAAAGATGAAATTTGGCTTTTCTACCAGCTCCTGTAGCTCAAAGTCATTCTCTGGTCCCTTAGGAAAACTAAAATCAAGTTGTTCTAGAACTATGGGACAATGCAGGTAACTGCTCCCTTTGTCTTCCCCATTTTGGCAATTACAACTAGTTCCCAAAGGAAAACATGCAGATCCCTGGCAGTTTGCGGGGAGAGATGTGATGAATCACACCAAAACAAACACAAGAGGTGTGACCTTTACCCTAGTCGCTTTGGACCACTGACCACAAAAGGAAAAAAGAAGCAAATGTCACTATATTGGACTCCCTAGGACTAGAGGTACCTAGGACTAGAGGGAGGTAAGCAGCAACATTCCATGCCAAGAACACAGCCTTTATCCCAACCACACAGAGTTCAAATCATAGAATGGTTTGGGTTGGAAGAGACCTTTCAGATCACCAAGTCTAACCATTAACCCAGTATTGTCAGGTCACTGCTAAATCCTGTCCCTCAGCACCACATCTACAAGGCTTTGAAATCCCTCCGGGGATGACGATTCTACCACTGCCCTAGCCAGCCTGTTACAGGGCTTGACAACTCTGTTGGGGAAGAAATTGTTCCTTGTGTTTGATCTAAACCTCCAAGGCACAGCTTAAGGTCCTTTGGTCTTGTCCTCTCAATGCAGTGCAGAGGCACATGGTTTAGCAGCAGACCTGATAAGGTTAGGATAATGGTCAATGATCTTAAAGGTCTTTTCCAGCTAAAACAGTTCTATGATTCTAAGATCCTAATTGTCCTAATGATGAATTCATCAGCAGAGGAAAAAAATGGTCCTATCCCTTGGCAAGGCACTCAGATTTTCCCACCTTGCAGGGTCCACACAGGCCTCACTCTAACCTCTCCATAAATCTGCCATCTGCTGGAGGATCTGGAAGTTCAGTACTTTGATACCAGAGCTGATAGCTTGCAACGGAAACGCATGAGGGATGGCTGGAACGGCCTGAGGTCAAGTTTACTTTCAGAAACATTTTGTTTAGAGACATGAAATTGGAATAGGCTGCCCAATGAGGTCATGGAGTCAACATTCCTGGAGGTATCCAAGAAACACGTGGACACAGCATTTCAGAATGTGGCTAAATGGCCACAGCAGCAGTAGGTTGAAGGTTGACTCAATCTTGGAATTGTTTTGGTTGGAAGCGACCTCTATGATTCTATAAGAATTGTGTTCATTTGCCTCTAGCCTGGCCCCTTACATCACACCACGGCTCAGAAAGGCCTGACTGACTGCCTTCACTCATGGTCAGACAGTGCAGTTCTCCTAAGACTTTCCTCTTCACACATAGCTCCATTTGATCAACTGCAGCACAGACTTCAACCCACTGGTAACAGGAAGACACATCCAGCAGGCAGAATCCAGCTGGCATTTTGTGCTCACAGTAAATAGGATTACCGGCAGCAGCGAAAAGTGCAGTCCTCTGCTGAACAACACACTGGGGATGGTAGTTGCTTTCCAGCCCTGGACTACAAACACCATCCTGCCAAAGCTTTCTGTACTAATGGGGACTATTTTCTCTATAGGAAGGGAAAAGGCAGGGAAGAATTCAGACAGAATTCAATTTTTATGCTTCCGAGTCTCCTATTGACATGCATGTGCTCAACTGCTCCTGTTCCCATTACAGCCCAGCATGGGGAGATCCAAACAGTTTCAGAGCTGCTACAAGCTGGAGCTGTCCAACAGATTGAGAAAATGCTTGAAATTGCTGGATTTTTTTCTATGCTAAATAACATAGTACAGTTTTGTTAAGTCAAGAAAACCTGCACTTCTCCACAGAAATACTTGTCTCCAGCTAAAAATACAAACCAGAGCTGCCAACCAGTTCATAAACCTCACCAATGCCAATGGGAGTTACATTCACAGAGTAGTCCCCACAGGGATCCTAGAGTATGATTTACTGACTCCAACATGACTTTCAGGCACTAAATGGCTGCCTCCAGGTTCCTCAGGTCAGAGCATATGCACAGGGCCCATTTGGGGGGGGGGGGAGGAAAGGTCTGAATCTGTCGAAAAGAAATTCCTCAGGTCTCACCATGAAATGGAGAGAATGACCTGCCAGTGAGGAAGGGAAATGGGAGAGAAAGGGAAAATGAGGGAAAAAACCCCAAATTGTTCTCAGTGTGTGATGTCAGGAGCCATCCTGACCTAAAACAGCTTCCCCAAAATTCACATTTAAACTCACAGCTGTCTCAACAGCACCCACTTGAAAACACATGAAAAATTAAAAATTACAATATCTCTTCCCATATAACTGCCTCTGCTTTAGGAACAGGGCTCAGATTCCCAGGGACACATCTTAGGGATGAAAACAGACCTTTGTTTATTTTCTAGTGTGAAAACCCTAAGCACATCCCTGGGCAGCAATGTGACCGCTCAGGACAAGGGCAATGTCCCTAAGCTGGCACAGGAAGCTTTGTGGGGTAAAAACCCATTTAAAGGGGACTCCAAAAGCTGTGTGAGGCTTTCTGCTGCTGGGTTTGTTCTGTCTGTGTGTGTCAGCAATTTCAGTTGATTGGATACTGCAGTATTGCTGTGGGATTAACCAGTATCAGGTGAGGTGCATATGTATTGAACACCATTGGCAGCAAATACACAGTTACTAGACAGAGGAATGGGAGAATCTGAATCATTTAGGTTGGAAAAGATCTCTGGGATTGAATCCAACCATTAAACCTAATCTACCAAGCCCACCACTAAGCAATATCCCCAAGCACCACATCTACACAGCTTTTAAATACCTCTAGGGATGGTGAATCCACCACCTCCCGTGCAGCCTGTTCCAATGCCTGACAACCCTTTCAGTGAATTTTTCTTTTCCAAATGTCCAGCCTAAACCTCCCCTGCTGCAACTTGATGTCTTTCTCTCTAGTTCTATCACTAGTTACTTGCAAGAAGAGACCAACACCCACATAGCTCCAACATCCTTTCAGGGAATTGGAGAGAGCCAGAACGTCTCCCCTCAGCCTCCTTTTCTCCAGTTCCTTCAGCTGCACCTCACCAGCCCTCTTCTCCACAACCCTCATCAGCTTCATCATCATCAAGGCCAGATTGGATGAGGCCTTGAGTAACCTGTACTAGTGGGAGATGTCCCTGCCTATGGCAGGGGGTTGGAACTAGATGATCCTTGAGGTCCCTTCCAACCTTACCATTCTATGATTCTATGACTCATTGTCCTTCTCTGGGCACACTCCAGTACCTCAATGTCTTTTGTGGGAAGGACAAAAAACTTTGTCCAAATTCAACATTCCGACAAATGGAGAAGAAATTGTACCAGGGGAGATTTAGGTTGGATATTAGGAAAAGTTTCTTTCCTGAAAGAGTCACTGGGCATGGGAACAGGAAGGTGGAGTCATCACCATTCCTGGAGGTGTTCAGGAAATGTATGGACATGGCACTTTGGAACACAGTTTAATGGCCATGAGTTGGACTCAATCTTAGATCCAACCAAAACAATTCTATGATTCTATTTGTTGTGTGACCTCAAATAAAGAATCCCAGGTCAACACTTTTGCCTAAAGCCAATACTACATTTTGGAAGTAAAACCAAAGATTTCTTTTCTTCCCTTCCTGTGCATTTTCCCCAGCACTACTTCATGTACTCCAGCTAAATAAATGCCTGAATGTCTTTGAAGACATAAATTGGGATACAGCAAAGCAAGTTGCTAACACCGAGCTTTGTAGTGCACAGTCCAAAGGGAGTCCATGGCAGGGACAAGGCAGAATGCATTAAATCTCAATTAGATCATAGTACACAACAAAGCACAGAACATTATCATCAGATTTGCTCACCCATGAATTAAGTGGTTGCCTTCAGAGAGGTCTGTGCTTGCAAAGTGTCTTGGGGACTGAGAAGCTCTTTGTGGTGAAGAGTTGGCACCAGTCTGTACTCTTGTAATGAACTGCACCCATTAAATGCACCTCAAAACATGGAATTTTACATGTCTGTGTCTAAGTGACAGGCTGCAGGCTGTGAACAGACACAGCTCAATTTTGGAAGTGCTTCCAAAGTATTTTTAGCTAATTTATCTTACTGGTGACTGGTTGGAGATGACTGTCAAAAATAATCAAAACAGAAAAATAAAGTAAATGGAAAACAAAGCTTAGAAGGCACACTTCAAACCAGCACAACTCTGCTAAGGCAATGCTCTAAGCCTCTCTAAAGCAATGATGTAGGGAATGTTACTATTTCATTTTGTTTGAAAAAGACCTCTAGATCATCCAGTCTGACCATCCTCTGGCTCTCCCAGATCTGGTGCTTAACCACGTCTTGCAGCACATCTCTGCATCTTTTATACAACTTCAAGAATGAGGATCCAACCTCCTCTCTGAGGAGCCTGGTCCAGGGTTTGAGAAACCTTCCATGGAGGAAGTATCTTCTAATGTTCAGCATAAACCTCCCCTAGTGCAATTTGAGGCAGTTTCCTCTGTTGCTTGTTACTTGGCAGAGGAGACCAATATCCACCTCACTCCAACCTCCTTTCAGGAAGCTGTAGAAGGTGTCCCCTGACACTTCTTTTCTCCAGGCTAAACAAACCCAGTTCCATAGCTGCTCCTCATCTAGACCGCTTCTCCAGACCCTTCACCTACTTTTTTTGCCTTTTTCTGAACTCATTTCAACCCCTCAATGTCTTTCTTTGAGTGAGCACCTGAAAACTGAATCCAGTATTTGAGGTGTGGCCTCAAGAGTGCTGGGTAGAGAGAGAGCCAGCCATCCTGCTGGCCACACTGCTTCTGATACACACCAGAATGATGGTGGCCTTCTTGGCCACCTGGGCACAGGCTGGTTCATATTCAGTTGACTGTCAATCAACATCCCCAGATCTTTCCAACTACTCCTCAAACCTGTTATTAGGCACTGACCCTGGAACTGTCCAAAGGCAGGCTAGATGAGACCTTGAGCAACCTGGTCTACTAGGAGGTGTCCCTACCCATGTCAGGTGGGTTGGAACTAGATGATCTTAAAAGTCCCTTTCCACCCAAACCATTCCATGACTCAGTGATTATGAAGTAATTATTTGCAAATGTGTTTGTTATACAATGTTGCGTGTTAATAAGCCTTCATAATTAAGTGTGCAAACAGTTTACCCTCAGTATTATCACCAGCAGTTGAAGTGCAGCTGACAGCCAGGTATGCAGCCATGGTCAGGGAGGGCAGGTAGCAGCACCCAGCCTGGGTTCCTGCTGGCTTCTCCATGCCAGTTCTGACATGCCAGTTGCTATGCCAGCACCTTCTACAACAGGGCATGCAGGAGAAATCATTTGGCCATTTAGAAAGATTTCTCAACCCATCCTCTTCTCCTCTAAGTTAAACTAAAGTTCATGCCCATAGAAGTTCATAGCCCTGAAAGACTTTTTCAACCAAATGCTGTGTTTTTTCCCCATGTCACAACACCTGAGCATACTCCTTTCTTCCACCTAGTCACTTCTTTCCCAGAAGAGTGGTCAGGCATTAGAACAGGCTATGAGGCAGTGCAGCCACCATCCCTGGAGGTGTTCAAAAGATCAGTAGATGTGGCACTTTGAGATAAAATCTAACGGTCACAGAGATGCTGGGTAGAAGGTTGGACTTGATTGTCTTAGGGGTCTTTTCCCAACCTTAATGATTATGGATTATCTCTGATTAAGGGAGGTTATGGGTTATCCTGCTAGAAAGCAGCTCCATGGAGAAAGACCCTGGAGTCCTGGACAGCAAGTTATCCATGGGACAGCAATTTGCCATTTTGGCTAAGAGCATCCCCAGGTGCATCAAGAAAATTGTGTCCAACAGGTCTAGGGAGATTCTCCTCCCACTCTACTCTGCCCTGAGGGACTCCCCATTTCAAGAGAGACAAGGATCTACTGGAGACAGCCCAATGGAGAGCTACAAGGATGATGGGGGGACTAACACATCTCTCCTATGAAGAAAGGCTGAGAGAACTGGGGCTGTTTAGTCTCGAGAAGGTTGAGGGGGGATCTTATTAGCATCTATAAATATGAGGGGTGGGTGGGTGTCACAATGCAAGTATCAGTCTCTTTTGTGGTGCTCAGTGGTAGAACAAGAAACAACAGGTTTAAGCTGGAATAGAGGAGGTTCCCTTTCCACATGAGGAGAAACTTCTTTACTGTGAGGGTGACAGAGCACTAGAACGGGGTGCCCAGAGAGGTTGTGGACTCTCCTTCTCTAGAGTTTAAAGGCCCATCTAGATGCATTCCTGTGTAACCCTTCCTATGTGACCTCTAGAGGGGCTGGACTCAATGATTTCTGACCCTTCCAACCTCTAACATTCTGTGATTCTATGATTTCATAGCTCTAACTTCTGCTGTCTCCACTGCAAGCACAACTTCTACCTGAAATCTTCCAGCACTGGGTATTTGAAGTACTATCAGCAAGGACAGACCTCACCAGCAGTTTCCACTTCACTCAAAGATCACTTAATGAAGTGCAAAACTTGAAGGCTGTTTGATTAAAGAGCTAGCACTTGTAAAATCAATATGGTAGAGAGTGAAGCTTGCTTCATATTTAAGCATAAAAAAAAAAAGTCTTCCATTTGAAGCAGAACCCAAATGCAACAACAGGAGCACAGACAGACTGACAGGGCTGGTTTATATAGTTTACAAACACCTGCTGCTATAGCACATCTTAAGCCACACACTATTCAGTAAATGCTGCAGAAATTATCTTCAAAGTGGCAGTACCTTGACTGGCTTCTGCAAAAGCACCACGACAGCCACACACTGCATTAGTGTCTTTTAAAAGGTTTCTCTTTCTGTGGAGCAGCACATGAAGTCAAAAATCACAGCCACACCAGCAGCTTCAGCAGGGGTCCAATAGCTCTGGAGCATTAGACTTTAATTTGCACCAATCAAACCTGTTCCTGCCCACAGGAGAGGAATCAGTCAGCTAAGTGTGTGGCTTGATGAACATGCTTCACTGCCACACAGACAGGCTGGAGAACATCAAAGCAAGCCAATCATAGTATTTTCATTAAAACCAGGAGCTATTATTCCTCCCCACAATAAAGTCTGAAAGACAGGCTCTGATCTCTGCAGTGGAAAGCTCTCTTGAAAAGGGACATCACATTGCCTTTCAAAGGCCTACCTGGGACAGGGAGTTCACAGCTACAAACCCTCCCAGCCTTGGTGAGTTAGGGGTTTTTTCATTGCACAAACCTGGCAAAGCACCCACCCTGTCCCAAAACACCTCCAAGCTTCAGATGTTGGAAATCCCTCGATGGTTAGGATGCAAGCTACATGGTCGCAGCCCAAATTCTACTTTGCATCCCCTGACTGCGCACAGTGAGATTATGACTGCTCAGTGCACTCTGCACACACATGCTCACAGGGGAACACTAAAAGCAAATTCTGGCCCTGTCTATCATCCATAATTCAAGAGAAATCAGGGTTAGAAAAAGTGCACGAGCAATTGACATAATTTATATGCTGCAAGTGGGAGAGAGTTGGCAGGCTCTCGCACCATAAAGTTTAAATAACAGTAGTTTAACACCAGATGTACCCGCAGCTGTCCTGAGCGTAACGCCATTAGCTCCATTACGGCATGGAGTAAACCCTTCCCTAGCTCCACACCCCCAGCCTTGTCCCACCAGCAGCATGTTTAACAGAGAATTTCACCAGCCAAGCACAAACTACTCAGTACTAAAAGCACAGGGGGGAAAAAAAAAAATGCACCTTGAAGAAGTTCTTTATTATGAGGGTGGCGAGACACTGGAACAGGTTACCCAAGGTTGTGGATACCACAGCCCTGGAAATACTTAAGACCAGGCTGGATGTGGCTTTTAGCAACCTGGTCTAGTGGGAGGAATCCCTGCCCATGGTAAGGGGGTTGGAACTAAATGATTTTTAAGGTCCCTACCAGTTGAAGCCATTTTGTGATGGTTGGGACTTTTTACAATGGCTTGTAGTGCTAGGAAAAGGGCCAATAGCTTTGAGCTGGAAGAGGAAAGGTTTACACTGGAAGAAATTCTTGACAGTGAGGGTAGTAAGACACTGGAACAGATTAACCAAGGAAGTCATGGCTGCCCCCTCCCTGGAGATGTTCAAGGCCAGGTTCAATGAAATTTTTGAGCAACCTGGGCTAGTGGGAAGTGTCCCTGCCCATGGCAAAAGGTTCAGCACTGGATGATCTTTAAGGTCCCTTACAAGCCAAATCATTCTGTACTTCTACGGTTTTGTGATGCAGTTGCTGGTGAAACATGAAGAAAGGAAGGACACAAAAGCATTGGTACCTCTCTGAAAATACAACTGCTCTTCCGGCAACAGTGCAAAGTTCTGGACACGCTGTTATCAATTTGCATTTTGATCGATATGGTGACATTTACCTTTGGAGGATAGACTTTCTTCCTATTGTAAAACAATAAAAATTACTACTTCTTCCCACCAACTTTACACAAGGGATTATCAAAATAATTCAATGGGTGCACACGCTGAGGAGTATTAATTGATCGCTCAATCTAAACCACCTTCTAGTCAATACTCCTTACAAGAAAGCTGGAAAGAGGGCTGCTTCCTCCCATCATTATCAGGTTCATCCACAACATATTATAGAAACATGAAATCATTTAGGGTGGAAAAGACCAAGTCTGCTGCTAAAACATGTTCCTGAGCACCGCATCTACACAGCCTTTAAATTCCTCCAAGGACAGAGACTTCAGCACTTCCCTTGGGGAATCTGTTCCCCAACGCTTGAAAAGCCTTTTAGGGAAGAAACTGTTCCTCATGTCCAATCTAAACCTCCCTAGCACAACCTGGCAGTTTCCTCTTGTTATGTCACTTGCTATGTGGGAGAAAAGACTGACCCCCACCTCACTCCAACCTCCCCCTTCAGAGACTTGTACAGAGCAATGAAATCTCTCCTCTGTCTCCTTTTCTCTGGGCTGAACAACCCCAGGTCCCTCAGCTGCTCCTCACCAGACCTGTTTTCCATACCCTTCACCAGCTTCCTTGCCCTTCTGTGAACCTGCTCCAGGACCTCAATGCTCTCCTTAGTCAGTAGCCCAAAACTGAGACCAGTGTTTGAGGTGTGGCCTCAAGAGAGATGAGTACAGGTGGTCAGGTGAAGTAGAACAGTGATTGTCTGCACTGCTGCTGACCCAGGACAGGATGCTACTGGTTTTCTTTGCCATCTGGGCCCATTCTGGCTCAAATTCAGATTGGTGTCAATCAACACCTCCCAATCCTTTCCCACCAGGCAGTTTTCCAGCTACTCTTGTCAAGCCTGGACCTTTCATGGGGTTGCTGTGACCCAAGTGTAGGACCTGCAACTTGGCCTTGTTGAGTCTCATACAACTGGCCTTAACCCATAGATCCATCCTGTTCAGGTCCTCCTGTAAAGCCTTCCTACTCTCAAGCAGATTTGCAGTGGACAAACTCAACTTCCCAGAAATTAAGGATCCAATGAACCCAAGAATATGCCCAGGCACTGTGAACTGGCTGCCAAGAGTCCCACTTCTAAATTAGCTTTTCCAACTGATTCATTCTCTGCCTCATCAGTCCCTCTGCAGTTAGTCATGGGATGACTCTGAAGAGACAGAATATAACTGAAATCACCCACAAACGCAGAACTATAGCTGGTGAAAGCTTAACCTAAAAATCCCAAGCCAAGTCTACAGCCTGGCAACAGTTCCTGCTCTGCAGCCAAACTCTTGTAAGCAGAGGAATTCTGCAGAAATCACATGAGAACTCAAAGACAGAGATATCTTAACCAAAAAGAGTTAATAAAAACCATTATTATCCTCTTGACTTCACAGCTCACTCCACCTCTCAGGACATTACCATGCCAGTATAAGCCTAAACAGCACTTTTCTGCAGTTAATGCTCTAATACCAGATTTGCAGAATTTTGGTTTTTTTTTTCCTTCCCTTGTGCTGTGTTTAACTGACAAGTAGAGCTAAGCTGTGTTAAACAAAGTCAGCAGCAGCACAAAGCTTGAATCTCTGGTCACAATGTGCCCTTTCAATGTCTCGTGTACAGATTCAGCACCTCCACAGTACAAAGATGGTGAGACACTTCCTGATTTATTCTTGACACATCAAACTTGGTGAGCAGATAGCAACAAGAAATGTGTTTTTTGCCTCCTCTAATTCAGCTAACAAGCATAAGTAGAGCATGTATGATGGGAAGTGGAAACACTGATCTAGATGCTGACTTTCAGAGGGCAAGTTTAGATTGGACATTAGGAAAACTTTCTTTACAGGAGTGATCAGGCATTGGAACAGGTTGCTCAGGGAGGTGGTGGAGTCACCATCCGTGGAGAAGTTCAAAGAACATGGAAACATGGCACTCTGGGACACAATTTAGTGAGCATGGAGGTGGATTAATGGTTGGAGTTGATGACCTTAGAAGTCTTTTCCAACCTCTATGATTCTATGAAGATTAAGGTAAAAGCTGAAGCATCATAAGCCAGTCAGCAGAGAGGTGGTGGAGGCACCATCCCTAGAGGTCGAGAAACGTGGACATGGCACTTCAGAACAAGGCAGTCTTAGTGTGAAGGTTGGACTTGATGATATTAGAGGCGCCTTCCAACCAAAACAATTCTATAATCCAACCAATCAAAATAACCCAAAAGGCCTCAATCTTTCTTTTATTTTCACTCCCAGTAGCACCAACTGGGGTGAATTTTAATTTCAGTGCTTCCAGGCAGCTGGGTCTCCAGCCTCAGGTGTGCTGAGTAGTTCCCTACATTATCGGAGGGAACCAAGGCCCTAGTATTGTGGGGACTTCTTTTCCCCCTGCTTCCTTTCTCTAGGTCATGATCTAATATTCTTATCTGAGCTTGCAGAGTCTAGACAAACTACTGGCACTCTCCCCAAGTTGCACCCAGGAGCACAATTCTGTGTGGAAAATAAAAGGTGGAGGGTTGAAATATGGCCATGAGCATCGCTTTTAACGCAGCCACATGAGCTGCCAGTGCAAAGCGCTTCACAGGGGATTTACAACATNAAGATTTATCTTCTTTCTTCCAGTAGCTGGAGAAGAATTTAAATTTGGTATTTCCAGCCCCTCTCTGAACATCTGAAACTCCACACACCCATGAAGTTCATTGAAAGCCTTGGACTAGGTTATCCTCTGACTAACAACACACAATATATGGCATCCTTGCTGCCACCTTACCCTGACAAAGTGTTGAAATTAGTGGCACATCTGGAAGCAGTGAGCATTTCGAGCAACTTAATAAGATAAGTGACTTGTTAAAATCTCTTTTTCTGAGCTAGATAGCCTACTGCTGAGGAATGAAAACACAGAGTGAGGGGGGGGAAATCCACCCAAAATCCCACACTCCAACCTCAACAGCCAAATGCAGGACTTCCACAGCTTCATTTCTGCACAAGAGGGCATCTCTGCATGAAGGCTTTAAAATATTCCTTAACTACTCCTTTGTTGAAAGGTCCCTAAGCAATCAACCTAAGCAAAACAAATCATTAAGGAAGTTACATATCAGGGTCAGTATAAGCAACAGGATCAGAAGAGCTCATCCAGTACAGGGTTGATGCTGCTGCAATGATCTCTGCATGCTCTTAGGGGGCTCTAGGTAGTAAAGAGTTATCCACAGACACATCCAGCAGAGAACAAAGCACCCCTGCCACAGAAGCACTTCTCTGCTGACCCGAAGTGAAAGAAGTCCCTCATTGCAAGTCAGAATTACTCCTTGAAGTACTTTGATCACACTTAGATGTGTCCCCCACCCCATGCACATGCCTCACTTTCCTGATGAGAGCAGAGAAGCACAGCCCAGGGTACACAGCTGCTCCTCCAGCAGCTGGAAGCATCCATCATCCAGCACGAACCTGCCTGAGGCTTATTTTCTTCCTATTTTAGGAGAACAAAAAACTATGTCTTTGGCACACACACCCCACTTCTGTTTTCCTCCACCGCCATAAAGAGCCTCACATTCAGTCTGTCTCCTGGGTCTCAACATCAACATACACTTAAGTCTACCCTGCCACACACTCTGGGGGAGCACCAGCCCTCAAAAGGGACCACTTGGACCACACACCCAACAAGGTCCTTCAGATGCAATATGGAGACAGCAGACAGCACAGAAAGGACATGTCTGCCCTGCAAGCATTGGGCAACTCACCCAACACTTCTCCAAGGCCAGGATGCCAAACGGAGTTATCTCACAGTGCCCATGTCTCAGCCAGACCACCTCCTCCCTCCCAAGAGCAGACCAGAGTGTCCTCAGCAGCAGGAAGCAGCCCTGATGCTGAGTCATGCCAGATATCAAACCACATCAATCTGGCCGTTGCAAGCCTAACACTCCAGTGCTTACTCACCTTGGATATCCATGTCTGCCTGGAATTTTGCTTCTTGCTTGCAATTCCAAGTGCTCTTCCCTACTTGTCCTGTATAACTACACCAAGTAACAGCAAGGAAGCAACTCAAGAGAGCCTGGATTTATCAGGACTGAAAGTGATCCCCACCTGTCTCCAGTTAGCACCACCAGATGCAATGCATTAGGTCTCTCCCCCACCTGAGCTCCATCATGTTCAGATAACTGGTTTCTGTTGCAAGAAGTGAAAGGGTAGTCAGGTTGCAGGGCAGAAATGGATTTCTCACTTTAAATGAAGCAAAACCAATGAAACCTGAGATATTTAGAAGCAGTTGTGGGCAAGAAGATGATTAGTGGGCAGGAGCACCTCTCCTATGAGGATGGGTTGTGAGAGTGGGGGCTCTTCAGCCTGGAGAAGAGAGGAAGGCTTTGAGGAGACCTTGTAGTGGCCTTCCACTATCTGAAGGGAGTCTGCAACAAGACCAAGGATTGACTATTTACAAGGTCCTGTAATGACAGAATGAAGGGTAGTAGGTTTAAACTGGCAGAGGGGAGATTTACACTAGATTTTGGGAAGAAGTTCTTTATAGTGAAGGTGGTCAGACAACGGAACAGGTTGCTCAGGAAGGTTGTGGATGCTCCCTCCCTGGAGATGTTCAAGGCCAGGTCAGATGAGACCTGGAGCAACCTGTTCTAGTGGGAGGTGTCCCTGCCTATGGCAGGGGGTTGGACCTGGACGGGCTTTGAGGTACTTTCCAACTTTCATTCACTTGCCCCAGAGAAAATGCTACAAGAAGTAATTCTGACTGCTTTCACAGGACTGCATTAATACGTCTGCTCATCTTCAGCTGTATTTGGCCCCATGTTCATTATTGCTGAATTTAATGAAGGGGGTCTAGTGTGAGTGTTGATGGTATATGACATTTGTAACACAATGAAAGAGAAACTAAAAATCCCCTTCTTTATTTCTTTTTTTTTTTTTTTTTTTTTTTTATTTTTTTTTNTTTTTTTTTTTTTTTTTTTCCTGGAAGCATCATTAGGGCCCCACCCTAACAGCAGTGGGAGTTTTGCTGTTAATATCAGTGGGAACAAGAACTCCTCGTTGTATTTATTCCCTCAAGCCTGCCAAGATATATTTACATCCCTTTCCTCAACAGGAAGAAACTTAACCAACCTGGAAAACAACAAATCAATGCTACTTGCATTGTTTTTCATGTCTGACTACACATTAATGCTGTGTCAGACACCATCAGTGTCAGAAGAGACATCAGCTTTTGCCAGAACTGCAGTATCTTTTTAATGGAATAGGAAAAGAGATAAAGAGGGACAAGGAAAATTATTAATTGCTGAGGATGTTCTTTTGTGCTGAACCTTCTCTATGATTTGAGTAGGGCTCCTGCCCCTAGAAATAAGAACTGGGAAATTTTCCCTGATGAGAACAAGGACATCCTTACAGCACAACAGATGAATGGAGAACTACTTTCTTTATGGGTTAAGATGATCTTGAAGGCCCAGTTGAGTGGCCCTGCTTTCTGCACTGAATCAAGAAGTTTCTAAGCAATAACACTGAGCCAGAACTCAACATTGTGCTGCTAGATAAAATCCTCATTCATCTAAGTGCAGCAGCCACCTTCCCACCACCATCAACAAGCTGATAGTTTCTGGTGTTTATTTGCCACTCTTTAATCAGTTGTGGTTCAACAGGTGAGAATTGTTTGCAATATCTTCATGTTCAGTTCACAGAATCATCAAATGCTTCAGGTTGGAAGGGACCTTTAAAGCTCATTTAATCCACTACCCCCTGCAGTCAGCAGGGACATCTGCAAGTACAGCAGATTGCTCAGAGCCACAAACCACCTCACCTGGAATGATTCCAGGGATGGGGTATCTACCACCTCTCTGGCCACTCCTTGTCCTGTCACAACGGGCCCTGCCAAAATGTTTGCTGCCAGCTTTCTTCTTGGCTGCTTCAAGCACTGAAAAGCCATCAGAAGGTCTCCCTGCAGCCATTTCTTCTCCAGGCTGAACTACCCAAACTCTCTTGGCCTGGCTTCACAGTAGAGGGCTTCCAGCCCTGCGAGCATTGCTGCAGCCTTCTCTAGCTCTGCTGCAACAGGTCCATGTCTGTGCTGTGCAGAGGACTCTAGAGCTGGCGCCACCACTTCAGGTGGAGTCTCAGCAAAGCCCAGAGAGGAACAGAATCCCCTCCCTGCTGCCAGTGCTGCTGGGGATCAGCCCAGGGCAGTGGTGAAGTCACCATCCCTGGAGGTGTTCAAGCATCAAGGTGTTGACATGATATTAGCGGACATGGTTTGGTGTTGGCCCTTCAGTGTTGGGTCAAGGGTTAGCCTGGATGATCTTTGAGGTCTCTTCCAACTGGATGTACCCTGTGATTCTGTGACACACTTGGCTCTGGGCTGGAGCACACAGTACCAGCTCATGTCCAGCTCTCACCCACCAGTTCCCTCAAGTCCTTCTCCTTAGGGCTGCTCTCAATCACATCATCCCCCATAGAACAGATAGATGCTGGGGACTGCTTCAACCCAAATGACCTAGCTCTTGGCCTTGTTGAACCTCCTGAGGGTCACAGCAGCCCACTTCTCAAGGTTAACTCATTTCAGAAAAAAAAATAGCTGCACATACAAACAACCCTCAAAAACATGCAGTAAACACATACAGATTTATGACCATCTTTTACTTATGCATTTATCTGCTTCCAATTCATGATTCCACACAGCCATATGTGCTGGTCACTGCTGGGCTCCCCAGGAATCCTTCAAGCCAAAGGGACAATTGCAGTGTCACAATCAAGTACTTCAAGACAGGAACCACAGAAACCAGGTTAGTGGAAAAATTTAATTCCTTACCCATGAATGCAAAATGGATATATTAAAGGAGAAAATATATACAGCTGTGTGCAAAAAGGACTGAGTATGGAAAGACTCCAAAACATTTGGTTAGCAAACCATATCCCACTGAAAGTCAGAAAAGTCAGTAAAATTAGTTTATGTCTTCCCCAATAAAACCTTGGAAGGACTATGGTAGGATATAAGGACTAAAATTAATCTCTTTTTTTTTTTTTTCTCCAAGAGGATATTTAAATTTATTTTACTACCAGAAGTTTGTACAGCTAAGAACTTCCAGCAAATGCTGAAAAGACTGTTCACAAAGAACACTTAACATTACAGGAGGCAATAAAAAGATGGGGGAGATTTACAGACCAAGGCTGTCTGTCGTATTTAAATTAAAATACAACCCCCCAGTAATGTATTCTTCCTGTCAGCTCTCCTGAAACACTAACTGGGTTATACTGTAACAGGCTTTGGAGACAGAAAGGGTCACATCCATAAGGACAACAAAAATAAGTCTACCCAAGTACAGGAGAGCTCATGGCTCTACGAGATCCTTGAGATACATAATGAGCTTTCCTGCACGTTATGGATCTTAAAAATGATGATATTTAACAACCCTTAAGGGCCAATAATGTTTAAAAAATCCTTTAATAAACCCACCAAGGTGCCTTTTAGACACCTATAATCAATAAAAAGTCCTTGAGATTCTCACAGGACCAGTCCCATAGGTACAGCACATGAGCTTGGCTGTGAGCTAGGGGGAATCCCTCTGGCCATAACACAGAGCACCAACCCAAAGCAAAAGGCTCAAAGTGATGCTCCCAAATCCTTTTCACAGATTGCATTGAGCCAGAAGGGCCACTTGAAGGCCATCTTGTCCAACCTCCCTGCAGTTCAACTAGATCAGGCTGACCAGGGTCGTGGATGCTCCCTCCCTGGAGGTGTTCAAGGCCAGATTGGATGAGGCCTTGAGTAACCTGTACTAGTGGGAGGTGTCCCTGCCTATAGCAGGGGGTTGAAACTAGATGATCCTTGAGGCCCCTTCCAACCTTGCCATTCTATAATTCTGTAAGTCTGGTCTTAAACGTTTCCAGAGACAGGACTGCAACCACATCTTTAAGCAATCTGTTCCAGTATTTCATCACCCTCATTACGAAGAACATCGTCCTGCTGTCCAATCTAAATCTACTCTGCTCCACTTCCTAACCATTGCTTCTCATTCTGTCACCACAGGCCCTTCTAAACAGCCCTCCCCAGCCTTCCTGTAGGTCCGCTTCATATATTGATTTACAGCTATAAGGTCTCCCTGGAGCCTTCTCCAGGCTGAACAGTCACAATTCTTTCAGCCTGTCCCCATAGGAGAGGTCCTCCAGCTCTCTGATTATCTTTATGGCCCACTCTGGACCTGCTCCAGCAGGTCTATGTCTCTCTTTTGTTGGGGTTCTCATAGCTGGACACAGTATTTCAAGTGAGATCTCATCAGAGCAGAGTGGCAGAATCACCTCTCTCAACCTGCTGGCCAACGGATGCTGTTGAAGAAGAGCCCCAGTAGGAGCCGAACGCTGCATCAGCAGGTTCACTCATACCACAGCAGGGATGTGTTATGATCTGGCTTAGAACTGCACTGGCAGGCTGCAGAGCCCCTGCAGGGCCCGGTCATGCTGGCAGTGACACCAGCATTAGCACCATCCAGGCTGTGCCAAAGCCCAGCTAAATCCAACAACTGGGAATGCGTTTCAGATAGGTTATGCTTTAATCATTTCCTTCATCAAAGCTTTGCAGCCCAGCCATGTTAAAACAGTTTACAGATTATCAAAGCTCCACCTCTGAGCTACATTATTAGAGGACTGAGACTAGCCATGTCAGTAATTAATTTGTTTTTGGGTGGCTTTTTTTTTTTTTTTTTTCTTCTGCATATTTGAGCAAAGCTATTTTCCCATCAGATATGGTTTTCTAGCTGGAAAAAAATAACTCAAGTGCATTACAGCATCTTTAATCTTTGTTCACACACAGCACTGAACTTCTTTGAAATATTCAGAGTTCAAGTGATTGATTTTGCTTCTGGCAAGTTTCACTTGCATGCAGCTCTGCTGAGTGTGTAGACGTGGACTCAGAAATAACTGCTCATCTACCTGATCTATTTACAGATCACTGCACCTCAAATACTTATTTCATTCCAAGAAGGAGAGCGAGGGACTGGATGGGGTCCAGAGAAGGAGAATAAATCTGGTGAAGGGTCTGGACAACAGGGCTGGTGAGGAGAAGCTAACAGAAATGGGGTTGTTCAGCCTGGACAAAAGGAGGCAGAGGGAAGACCTTATTGTTCTCTGCAACTCCCTGGAAGGAGGTTGGAGGCAGGTGGGTCAGTCTCTCTTACCAAGAAACAAGTGGTAGGACAAGATGAAATGGTCTCAAGTTGTACCAGAGGAGGTTTAGGTTGGACATGAGGCACAATTTCTACCCCCAAAGGGTTGTCAAGGCAGTGAAGGACTCTCCATCCCCAAAGGGATATCACAGCTGTGCAGATGTGGTGTTGAGGGACATGCTTTAGCAGCACACTTGGCAGTATTAGGTTAATGGTTGGACTAGACAATCTTAAAGGTCTTCTCCAGCCTAAAAAAATTCTATGATTCTATGTAAGAATGAATAAACATCTCTTAATATAGAAATTTAGAAGACAGAGAGCAATCAGTATAGAGCAAAGAAATCACAGAAAAGAGTAAGAAACTTCCAATGCCTTTGTTCCCTGCCACATGGCAGGAGCAAGAAGAGCCTTTGACAGAAGGACCATGGATGTAAAATGCTGGTGATTCCCATCCCCTTTGTCTTGTTTGGCACTTGTTTCTTTTTTCTTCAAGGATTTCATATGAATTTTATCTCTGGAACATCATATGGAAATTTATCACCACACTCCTTCAAAATTGCATGGAAATATTAACTGTCCTTATTGGTTTTATTACTGTAGGAGGTAATGAACATTATTCTTGATGCAAAGCAGTTTCCATAAGCAGCCAAAGTGAGCAAATCCTTCTAAATCCTTCATATTTTCCTGTCACATCATCAAAACCATTGTACGAGACCATGCCAGAAAAAGGTGGAGGAGCAAGACGTAGGCCACAGCAAGGAGTGCTGAATTTTTGAGACAACAGACTTATCCTCTCAGCCTGGTGCATAAACATCTTGTCAAAATGCAGTGCTTAATAGCAAGTGGAGTCTTGGCACAGGGAGCTCACCATCAGAAGCACTACAGTTGGATTGCTTCTCCTCATCCCAAATCATTCCAGCACCCAAATTTCATGTGCTATTTACAGACAGAGAAAAGCACTCATGACCATAAGTGAACCCAATAAAACCCTGTGCTGAAAGCACAGCTCCCCACACTTCATTTTCTGCTAATTCTGTAAGATTCAGCTATCTCTACAGACATGTTTTCCTGCTTTCCAGTTCCACTCTACCCAGTGACAGCAGACAGGCTATGTGACAACTGACACTGCTGGGTCCTAACACCACAAAGCAAGATGGTCAGATTAAGCCTTCTGCCAAAGGCACGCACAGCTTCCCCACTGGGTTTCTGGGGGATGATTGCTGAGGCAGACCCTTGCCTGCTGCCCAGAGCACAATGCACAGTCAGACCTCCTGTAGTACAGGTGCCATCAATCAGATTCGTGTCAGCAACCTTGGCACAGCATCAGGACACGTGTTCACGGAGGGTACTGCCGCATCACTGGGTGTGGAAACACTCAGGATGGAAAAAGTATCCAAACCCCCATAACATAATATTTGTTCTTTTTACTAAGGTCTTTAGAAGAAAGTGATAGTTCTACTTTTTTTTTTTTTCCCTTAATAAAAACAGAGATGCATGAAGACAAGAGGCAGCAGTATTCATATTTATGACGCCTTAAACAGACCCTCAAGGTTTCCTGTCTTCAATCTAACTCAGCCTCTAATAACCTATTAGCATGAAAATGACAGTTGAGTCAATGTAAGCTTAGTTGCCTTTTCAAGATACAATTTCCTTTCACACTGCAGAGAGTCTTCATATCAAGATAGAAAAAAACAACAAAAACAAAAACAAAAAAACCCCAAGCCACCCCTTGAAGTGTTCTAGAACTTATCAAAACATTTGAATGCTTTTCAAAATACGTCTTGGCACTTTCCTCTGAATGTAACTCATACTTTTCTCCTTCAATGACACATGTTGGTGCATACACTGAAGCAGAAAATAAACTAACCCTTGGATGGACAGTCCTTTTCTGAACTGTACTGTCCTTGCTTTGTTCCTCTGCCCCATCTTGTCACATTAGGCTTACATTTTATAAATGGGAATCATCTCTCCAGCTTCAGTGACAGCACTATTTCCTTCAACATGGGCACCTCTTCCACCCCAGACTGGTCACACTGTGCCTTGGGTCCAACTTCCAGCACAGCCAGGTGCTGCAGATCCTGCCATCACAGCTTCATCCACTCATCCAAATCTGCTGCTCTTCACAAGGCAGGAGGACACGTGTGCCAGGAGCTGCTCACAAGCCCTTCTGTTGTACTGGTACGTCCCCTTATTAATTCTCACTATTTTGATGCAGTTCTCAGACCTCAAAAGGAAGTGGTTCGTAGCTCAGTCTATTGCAAGGTTCACAGTAATTTCTGTATCTCCTGAAAGGCTTTCAAATAAACATGACGCTCAAATGCTGCTGGGTACAAATGGTCGTTGTTTCTGACAGAATTTGGTTCCACTTTAGTAGTTGAACTTTTTCCACAGCAATCAGCTGACACTACTGTGACTTGCCATCCTTTTTGTCCCTGAAAAGTGCAGCAGATGTACTCATGAAGGAATTTAAGCCACACAGAGATGGGCTTTGCCTTCAGGTATTTTGGCAAACCATAATCTCTCACCAAGAAGCACCTGATGAAGCTGCTCACAGGTTGCCCAAGCTGCTGCTCTGTGCCAGCACCATAAGAAACAGCTCTGCCAGACTTCAGGCACCACAAATACACCTTTCCCTTTCAAGGGCACTACTTCACATGGCAAACAAAAATGTAAGTTTAGCCCCCAAGTCATCACCTGTATCAGGTACCACTAAGACATCTATCCCAGTCTGAGCTGGATCAGAACTGATTCCAGTCAGTACTGTGACTTTCCAGCCCAGTCTCTGCTCAGTGAGGCACTATCTGAAGTTCAGGGCACCTTCGTGTGGCCATGGGCTGCTGCTAGCAGGGAGAAGCTGATTTGAGAGTTCCTGCCAAGGTCTGGGCTGCAGGAAAGCTCTATCTAAGACTTGCTCCTGGACTGAGGGCACTGCCACAGCTTGTGCCCCACCTTGCAGCACCTCCGGGGAGGGACAGACAGGACAGGTGACCCTTGACTGACCAAAAAACAGATTGCATCCCATGAATGGTATCTTCAAGAGAAAGCTGAGGGATCACCAGGGTCAGATTCTCTTCTTCCTCTTCAGTGTCCATCACCTACAGAAAACTCAGTCCCTTCTGCCTTTGATCCTGATTCATGTGGCCCTGAATACAGTTTCAGAATCCAGCTCCTTAATTCAGTTCCTGTCTGCTGCATTGTCACAGTGGTGACAATGGTAACATCATTGCCTTCAGGGATTGGATTGGCTATTGGTTTGTATCTCTTTGTTTCATTGGATTGGTCTTATTTCCATCCCAATTGCTTTAGTTTCTTTGCCACCCCATCAGTCTCTCTCCTTTCTACCCTTTTTCTTCCCTTTGGCAAGGAAGAGAGGCTGCTGAAGTCTGCCTATCACCCATTTAGTGGCTGGCCCAGTCCTAACCCTTGACAAAATTCCAGACAAGTATGGCCCAGAGACCTTTTTCACCAAATGAATGCACACAGTGTGCCCAGGCCTTCAACAGTCAGACCACCACTGTAGTTTGTAAGATGCACATCCAGACATCCCGCTGCACACACTACAGTTTGCTCTGTCAAGATCTTGGATCTGTGCTTGAAACTCTTGACATTATTAATGAGCAAGAAAACATCCCTGCGCCAGCTTCTCTAATTATTTGTAGAGCTGGTGCTGTCTCTGACAGAGAGGGGGGAAAAATTTACGTACCACCAAAGAGAATAAATGATACATTTTCAAGCATGACACCATCCCCTCTCAGCTCTCCGAATGCATTGCAAATTTAATTGCAATTTCCTCTGTGGTTCTCTGTTTTTGAGATTACAGTCAGGTCCTCCGGGCTTGTGAGGAGCAATGCCGGGTATTTACCTAACAAGAACATTGGAATTCAGGGACTGAAGTTGCTTCATTAGTTTACTTCACGCTTTCCAAATGATCAAAGCAGATCTTAATTTTTCATGAAGGGGAAAACTGCACCTTTTTGCATGGTAGAGCAACTGGGTTAATTGTCAACGTTAATGTTGTATTTGTTTCTCAAGAAGCCACCAAGCCGTTCTATCATAACTTAATAAATATGAATCAAAGCACAGTCCCTTCAGAGAGCAAGGAGAGCTGAACCGGGTCCTTCCTTCAAGCATCTTCATGCACCACACAGTTAAGTTTGGACTTGGTATTCCAGTTCTGCCTTTTGCGGTGCTCAACCTCCTACCTGTTCATTTTCGCACTGAGTGAGAAGCCTTAGTGCACTGCAAATATGAGAGGGTTTATTGGTAAGAGGCTGTCACCTATTTTTCCACATTCAGCTTGACTTTTTTAGGGTACATGAACTCTCTTCCTGTCCAGCTAAAAACATACAGCATGTTTTGAACATTGCTGAAGCCTTTAATGAAGCGTAAATGTCCTCTTAAGAGTTTCTTCAGTAGTTCAGTAGCCTAAAGGTCATCACATTGACATCCAGACTTGAAAAGACACCACAGGACTCATCAGGTGAAGCTGCACAGACAGAATTTGAGCAACACACATAACTCTCAAATAACCTATCACTGCAAATGTGTACTGAATTTAACATCTGCCCTTGGTGAGGCGACATCCATGACTGCTCTCAGTCAAATGGAAGACATGTGTAAGGAAAAGAAGGATGTTTTGGCTCCAGGAAACCCACCATTTCAAGCTCACATGGCTGGTACCAGCCAACATTGCTGACATCTTTTCATCTGTGAAGTTTTAATCTGGACCTGAATCAGCTTCTGCAGTGGGAGTGGACCATCAGAAAATGTGCTGATATCACCCATTTCTTTGTGAATCTACAACATCAAGAAATAACGCAGCCACCCCATTCCTCCACATACCTTTCTCACTTGAGCAGAATTGATAAATTATATCTAAAAAGGGAACTTTAATGAACAGAAGTGAACCTCTAATGATAAAAGGGCAAGTGCAGGGGCTCTGCTCCCAACTAATTTAAATAAAAAAGGAGACCGAATGGAGACCTTATTGCTCTCTACACTTTCCTGAAAGGAAGCTGGAGCCAGCTGGGTGTTGGTGTCTTCTCCTAAGTAAGAAGTGACAGAGGAGAGGAAATGGCCTCAAGTTGCGACAGGAGAGGTTTAGGTTGGTTGGATACAAGAAGTAGCTTTTCCACTGAAAGGGTTCTCAAACACTGGAACCACCCCAGGAAGGTGGTTGAATCTCCATCCCTAGAAGTGTTCAAGTCACAAACGTGGTGCTGAGGGACATGGTGTAGCATCAGGCTTGGTAGAGTTAGAGAAGGGTTGAACTTGATGATCTAAGAGATCTTTTCCAAACAAACCAATTCCATGATTCTATGGAATACACATGGAGGGAGAAACAAGCAGTTCCACTTCCCAGCTTCCTAAGGGGTGTGGTCTGCATCTCCCTCAGCCCAGGGGAACAGCAAGAAGGGAGAGCAGAAAAATAAACTAATTACTGGGCACAAGTTCTGTGCCCTGGAGCATGAAAAGTCATGTGGGACAGTTCAAAATGCCTGCATGGGTACAGTGCAATGCTACCATCTTCCTGGCAGGGACATCCACCTGGCAGTATCCTGCATGTTTCATGTCCTAAGGGGAAAAAAAAAAAAAAAAAAAAAAAAAGAAGAAAAAAAGAGGAAGAATAGAAAGGACGAGTCTGGTTGCCACAGAAGAAGATGAAATGATGGGAAAAGGCTGATAAAGCCATGAGACTGCAGCAAAGCTGCACTGTGTTATTCAAAGCCCCATTAACACTGTTACAGACAGGGACCTGCAGTGACGGATTTTCATGTACCTCTACCACAAAGCACACTTCAAGAGACTGGGCTCTTAATGGTCTCTGGTTTCATCTGTCTGTGCAGCGTAACTTGGTGTTCTAACCTCAACTGCTCTCCACCTCATTTTACAGAGAAAGTGCTCCAAACCCACAAAGTCTTCACTGAGCAACTTGGTAAGTTCCTAACTCCAACAACTCTCCTATGAAAGCTAACTCCTACAATCCATTTTGCATGCAATAAGAAATGTGAGCGGATTTTTTGATGAATGTGGTGCTCTGTAGACTGCACATGAGCTTCCCATGAATTAAGCACTGGTCTGGTTTGAAAAGCAGCAAATAAAGATGCTGCTTTTGTTTGCATTGAGAAAGGCAGATGCATTCCAGAGTTGGACTCATTAACGTCCCCTGAGGAGTTCCCCAGTGGTGACGCTCCAAGTGACAGGACAACAACAGTTGTCCAATTGGGGAACTGGAATCTGAGCAGGATTGACTAGATAATCCTCAAAATACATTTTAAAACGGAGAGAAGATGGGAGGGGGGATCTAAATGGTGACAACTGAGCAGTTTGGCCTGATGGAGACAAGTAATAAACTACTGCAGCAAAGCAGAAGACTTTGGGCTGAGTTTTACCAGCTATTCAAAAATAGTCCCCCAGCAAGAACATGTCTTAAGGAAAACTTCCTCCCTGTGACACAGAAGGAATTCTCCATTTCTGGATCCAGCAATCTCAAAATAAAACAGGAGAATGGAGCAGAACTGTATCAGCAAACATGGGAATGAGGCCAGTTGCAAGGCCCTACCCCTGGGTTGAGGCAACACTCAGTGTCAATCCAAGCTGGGGATGAAGGGATTGTGCCCCTCTGCTCTGCTAAGATTCCACCTGCAGTGCAAGGGCCAGCTCTGGACTCCTCAGCACAGGACAGAAGTGGATGTGTCAGGTTGGGGTCAGAGGAGGCCACAGCAACAACAGGAGGGTTGGAAACCCTCTGCTGTGAAGCCAGGCGGAGAGAGTTGGGATTGTTCAGCCTAGCGAAGAGAAGGCTCCAGGGAGACCTGGTAGCCTGTTAGTGTTTAAAGCAGCTGATCAGAAAGCTGGGGACAGACTTTTTAGCAAGGCCTCTTGTGACAAGACAAGCGGTGATGGTTTAAAATAAAAGAGAGAGATTCAGACTGGAGAGGAGGAGACCCCATTGCAGGCTGGTCAGAAAGTTGGTAGATGTTCCATCCCTAGAACCATACCAGGTGAGGTTGCTTAGGGTTCTGAGCAACCTCCTCTAGTTGCAGATGTCCCTGCTAACTGCAGGGGGGACTGGACTAAAGTGACCTTTGAAGGTCCCTTCCAACCCAAATCATTCTATGACTCTATGAAAAGGTATTTTAATATTTTAACTGAAAATTTCCAAAGGACAGAAGAAGCCATCCACAGAAAAAGATTTACTACCGCTAAGACCAGAGTAGTTTGACACAGGTGACAACACACTCATCAATCCTTCCAATGCAAACTCTGTTTTCATTTTATAGAGCTGTGGGCATTATCCACTTTCCTCCTTATGGAATACATTCTTCACTTGCAGTGTTTCCATTGAAAATAAGAGGCACAACAACCCTGACAGAGGCTGAGCGAGGTGTTATGGCACTTGGATGTCCTTGAATCAATCTGAAAGCATTCAGGGAGCTACTGAAACATTTATCAAAAGGACATAGTTAGAGATGCATTTTAGAGTCCTAACTGCGGTCTGCCAACACATTAATTTTCTGTTTTCGTTGGCAGTGTTGTGATGTTTACAACACCGCTTCATTCAGTTTAATTAAATGTCTCCCATCATATTTACTCCAATCACACCTTATTTAGAGATCAGTAAATAAATAGCTGGATCTGGTTATTTATGACTATGTTTAGTTTTATTCTAACCTCATCCCTGGATGTGTTTTACAGCCTTCTGTCTTACAAATGATCAAACATAACTGCTGCAATATTACAGACCAACTAAAATTAATACCCCCTTTTACCTCTGATCCTTTTTCATTAGCCACTAGGTTTTAAAGTTATAATCCAGACACTGTACAAATGCACAACTTAACCCAGCTTTAATCAGCAGTTCTGTGCTTTTGGGGGGAAAACCCAAAATCCTCACACTTCTCTTTATGATAGAATCCTAGAAGCACAAAATTGTTATGACTGGAAGAGACCCCTAAGATCGTCAAGTCTGACCACCAACCTAACACCAGCATGGTTATTAAACCATGCCCCATAATGCCACATCCACATGTTTCTTAAACATCTCCAGGGACAGCAACTCCATCACCTCCTTGGGTAACTTATTTCCATGCCTGACAACTCTGCAACATCACTAAGGGCACTGTCTTGTCAGGCACATTTTAAAGGCTGCTTTCCCTTTGCTGCCACACATGGGGTCTGCAGAGACTGCCAGACACTCATTTCATGTTGCTATTGGTTTCCAAAGTCGTTATTCAAATTTCTAGCAACATCCTCATTCCTTCCAGGAGACACTTGGGTGCACTGAGGATTTTAAGTCATTGATTTCATATGCTCTTGATGGAAATGCTTAAAATGGAAGACAGAGGCATAACAGGAGTTCCTCTGTTTTAAAGAGCATTAAATCATTGAATCACTTCACACACTGTATGTGCTTGGAAATTCCTAACTTTGAAATGATTTGAAAGGCTTTCTAAAGGAGTGAATGGGCTCCACGTGGAGCTGCAGAGGCGGGCTGCAGTCAACAAGCCTCAGCAATCACATCTTAAACACTTCTTTTTCTGCAACTTGGGTATCTCCAAATCAAAGTGGAGATCTAGAACCAAAGCTATGGTGAAATTCTTACAAAAGAAATCCCCTGCTTCTCCAAGGCCGAAGAAAGATAAGGCTGCTCTAGCAAACTGCAAAAGAGTTACTAATGACTAGTGGCTAAACATTTGAGGGAAGAGAATGTTTCAGCCAATTCTACTACAGGTGTCAGTGAAGCCTGTTAATGAAGTTTACCCTTGCAAAGTAACTATGTTTTGCAAGAGTACAAAAAGATTCTATTTTTTTCCCATTTCTTGTATGTGAAAAGATCACTGAAGTTTAAGACGCTGAGGTCAGAGGTTGGTCGAGCCCCTGTAAAGCCAGCAAACCTTAAAGAATCTACCCAACATGGACAAAAAACAGAGGTGTCAAATTCACTCAAATTATGAGTGTCTCTTTTCCGTAACTATTTTCACTTGTGCTACTATTTCTACCCAAAATTAAGGACAACAGATCCTAAGAAATCCTCACTAGCCTGATCTTTTCAGAGGGTTGAGGACTCGCAAAAGACACAATGTCCAGAGGGATTTGGAGTATCTCCAGAGGAGGAGAT
Organism: Eubucco bourcierii; assembly: GCA_013396675.1. Taxonomy (NCBI): domain Eukaryota; kingdom Metazoa; phylum Chordata; class Aves; order Piciformes; family Ramphastidae; genus Eubucco; species Eubucco bourcierii. Next base: position 263,593 of record VWZE01026298.1, read on the forward strand.
TCTACAACCTCTCTGGGCAGCCTGCTCCAGGGCTCCAGCACCCTCACACCAAACAAGTTTCTCCTCCTGTTCAGGAGGAACCTCCTGGGTTCCAGTTTGTGCCTGTTCCCCCTTGACACTTGGCACCACTGACAAGAGTCTGGCTCCACAGTCTTGATCCTCATAGTTTAGGTCCTGCTGAGCATTGATAAGATCCCCTCAGGCTGCTCTCCTCGAGGCTCAACAGCCCCAAGGCTCAGCCTTTCCTCCTCACAGAGATGCTGCAGGCCCTTCAGCATCTTTGTATGCCACCATTTGACTCTCTCCAGTAGTTCCCTGTGTCTCTTGAACTGAGGAGCCCAAAACTGGATACGATATTCCACATGTGACCTCACTAGGGTGGAGTAGAAGTGGAGAAGAACCTCTCTTGACGTGTTAGTCTACACTCATCTTAATGCACCCCAGGAGACCATTTGCCTTCTTGGCCATGAGAGCACATGTGAGCCTCTTGTCCAACAAAATTCCCAGGTCCTTATAATTTATAAGCAAGCACCACAAAATCCATGTATTTCCCCTTCCTATGTGCCTTTACTTACATATATTTGCCTTCTGCTTCTCTAACAACTGCACCTTAAACAACAGCGACAATATTCCTGGGCCACCACAACCAGCTTTTCTCCCAGCACTGTCAAAACCAGGAATCTGGTAAATGTACCAGGAGAAGAAGGAATTGAGGTTACTGAAGAAATTAGGTCTTTACAAGCATAAAATTTAGATGCTTTGAGTTCATTTTTAGTGGGGTTTATACTAATAGCCCAGTTTAAGATCAGCTGCTGTCACAATAGCAAACAGCCCTATACTTTGAAAATCCAAGCTAGGATGAGCTGTTCTTATCAGTTAAAAACACATTCTCAAAGCAACTTCCCTCTGTACAATTTATCTTAAAATCCTATTGAGGAAGCCCTTCATGAGGCAACACTTTCAATCACCAAGACCACAGAGACCTTTTTTCGCACCTTACGCAAGCAAACGAGAGGTCTGAGCTGCTGTCTGGACAGCGTGACTTGCTATCAGGGGCTTAGAAGGGAATTTGGACAATCTTTGATGAGAGTGTCAGTATATGTTTACTTTTCTATTTCATGCCGAAAATATCATTGATGCAAATCACTTTCTCAGGTGCTTTTGAGTCAGTGTGGTTATTTCCAGACTGAGTGCACAAGCAAGCACTTTGCCGCACCAGTAAACTCCTGCACACGTTGTCAGGCCATTCTTCAAATTGATGATGGGAAAAAACTGTCATTTTCCAGCCATCTGATGAGGACCATCCTAGAACATCATAGGAGGAAGGTGACATAACCTCCTCACAACACCACACCCCCCCAAAAAAAGCATGCAGAATGAATTAGGGACCTGCATAATTAAACAAACATGTGCAGGAATACGCAACAGCAAACAGCAGCAGTTAATCCTACAGAATCCTCTGAGAGAACAGGAAGATTTTTCACTCCTTGAAACTTGATAATGAAAAAAACAATTCCCAGCTGCTCCTACCAGATGAAATCATCTTGTTTGAAAGTTTATAATTATATATGTTAAATGCATCGGTCCACTTTCAAGATTAGTGATAATGATCTTACATTTTTAATAGAGCCCTTCATCCCTGAGGATTCGTCAGGAGCTTACTCAGGCACTCCAGGATTGCTGCAGCTACCTCTGGCTTGAGATGTGGCAGCTGTTTAATACTCCTGCATACACTGTAAACAACACAGCCTAGTACAGAACAAGTAAAAGGTATTTGTCAGAAGGAGAAGGTTACAGAAGACCTTTCCCCAACATTTCATTTAAAATCATAGAACTGTTGAGGTTGAAAGAGACCCTCTGAGAGCATCGAGTCTAACCAACCAGTCACCTAGAGCTCACAATCCCACCACTACTGCTAAGATACTAGCACTAAACCACATCTCTCAGCACCACACCCACAGGTCTTTGTAATACCTCGGGGCCCAGTGACCCCACTACCTCTCTGAGCAGCCTGTTCCAGCACCTGAGAACACTTTCGATGACGAAGTTTTTCCTAATGTCCAACCCCGAACCTCCCCTGGCACAGCTTCAGGCCATTTCCTCTTGTCCTGTACCTTGCTGCATGTGAGAAGAGACCAACCCCTGCCTCTCTGCAATCTCTTTTTCCTCATTTCCTCTTTTTTTTGAGGCCCTGCCTTAGAGGATCATGACAGGACAGCTCACCAAATCCTGTATCATGCTGATGTCAGACATCAAATGCAAACTATGTCACTGAGGTATGAATGAAAAAGGACCAGTCCTCATGCCTCAAAAAACTCTCTTCAAATTGACCTTGAGCTATAATTTACAAACAGAACCTTCATTTTCTACTCTCAAGTGTAGACCTTGAGTTCTCCTGCAAGTAATCAGAGATGGTGGAAGAGGAGCTATTTAACCTCTTAGTCTTTTAAATCATGAACAGCCAGCAGAACATAATGTCACAGAGAAAAGCTAGCAAGCCATTACTGGAGACATGCTATGAAATAAAGTACAAGTGAAAAGAAGAAACCTCCCAACTGATTCCAATAGGTTTCAAATTAAGCTCTTCAAATTGGAGAGCAGACCTTCAGAGATAGACAGCCTCACAGACCAAATTTCACCACTACATATGTTATTACCAATTCACAACAAAAAACTCTGTAGTAAGGAGCAAGCTTGAATGCTGTGATTGAGGTACAAAAGCAGGAAGAGGTATTGCAGTTTTCTTCTGCATCCTTTATTCTTTCCTATAAAGATAAGCTCCAGCCACAGAAATCAAGAAACTTTGATCTTCCTTAGACACCTGCAAGTTTTGAACACACATTCCAACTACTCCAAGAAAAATGTACTTTAACTTGCTACTAGCTCTCTGGTCTGAAGGCTTAGCATGGCATCCAGCCACTCTTTCCTCAGCGCACAGTTTGAGGCCAAACTAATCAATAACAGGTTGTTAATGCCAATGAATTCCAACCAGCAGTTTGTTTTTAAAATGAAAACTTACTGAAACAGAACTAAATATTGCCCAAATCAAACTAGCTGCAGGAGCAATAAATAATTAAAGCAATGCATTAGTTCACAAATAAAGCACATAATGTAATTAATTCCCCCACCACACAGAGTAATATCAATACTGCGGATGAAGTGTGGAAATATGGGGAGCAAATGTGCTTCTGCACCCACAGCCACACACAAGCAGCACAATAAGAAAATGATTGTGTATGTGTGTATGTGTTAAAAAAAAAAAAAAAAGAAATTTAAAAAATCAAATCCTAGCAGCAATAAAGTACTTTGAAAGAATAGGGAGCTAACTGTTTTAAGCAGGGAGACGTGGTGTATGTGAAATTCATTTTGCAAAGTAGGAAGGACAGAGCAGGATGAATTATTTGATGTAAAATCTTCACGAGCTCCAAATAAGGAACTGTGTTTGCCCCTGCTACCATATGCCCTTTCCTGTGTTCTCCATGACCATGGACAAGTCTGTAAAGGCTTCACTTTTCTGTCACCTACAGGTAAGCCACCAAGAGGTAAGTCCTGTACAGACAGTATGGAAAACACTTTCCTCAGGTGGGGTTCTGCTGTGTCTTCCTGGCTCAAGCATTACTGCACTTACACTAGATGCAGATGTGGGTAAGTTCCTGATCACCTCCACATTACAGACTGGTTCCTGCACTCACTGTGTTTGTGGTCCCTTGGTTTAAGTGAATGGAAGAGCACCGATACCATGAAATGATACCCCCATCTGTCTGGACCTCCTCCTCATAAGAAAAAGCAAGTGCATACCTGTGTTCTTTTGCAGCTCTGGGTCACACACACACACTCCTCTGCTTTTCATGAAATCCTTTTGGTTGAAAAAGACCATCAAGGTCATCCAGGCCAACCACCACCGAAGTCTACCAAGTCTGGTACTAAACCATGTCCCTCAGTGATGTCTAACTGACAGAAGGATGCTGGTCTTGATTGAGATACTGAACTTTCTAACTTTTCCTTTAAGCTTGCCCTTGCTCCAATGGAGCCTCTGTAACACAAACACCACAAAGGTTGTCTCTCAAACAGCTCAAGCAGTAACACAAACTCAGCTCTTAATAATTATTCATTGCACACAAACACATCCTTCTGTATGTTCTGCATGATCTCTCCAGACGTCAACAAAGCAGGAGTCCAAGCAGCTAAAGGCCAAATTTGCAAACACAGCCAGGCACACAACTCCCACTGCTGCGTCTGGAGAGAAGAGACAGGGTAGCAAGCAGCATGGGCTACAGGGAGCAGAGCCAGCTCCACCAGCAGGTACAGCCCACAGCAATGCTGCAGGGTGATGGGAAGGAGTCCAGGGCTTCCAGGTGACTGGGGGACAGGAGGACAGGTTTCCCGTGCAGAAGTGAGGATGGCAATGCCCTATAGATGAGAGCACACATCACTCTTCCAGCTTTGAAGGGATGCCAACATCTGCCACAGCATGCCCATGCTAATATGCCCTGGGCTGCCCTTTAGATTTGCTCTGATGGTAAGTTTTTTTACATCTGCAATAGCCAGAGTTCCTCAACAGGAAAACCACCTGCTCCAAATATGCATCTAGAAAAAACACTGAAGCACCGATAAGCACTAGCAGCTGCCCAGTAAACAACTTCTGCAGAGAGCAAATTCATCTCTTAGGTTCCTGGCCTCCTGCAGACACTGCCTCACCTCCATGAATGACTCATTCAATGAAGATTTAGATCAGTAATCCAGACTAGACCTGAGGCTTTCTTTCTTTCAAAGAATTTGGCTCTCCTTTGTTCCACTCCCTCCTCCCTCTCAGGCTTTCTAATTGCCACAGGACAGAAATTTTATCTCAACAACCCTCCTGCAGTTCCTGTCAGGTTTCCCTTCCCAGCAGCAGACAGGCTCCCTGGCAGCCTTTCCATTCTGTTGCTGCTCCTCTTCCATAAGTTATCCCTCTCAACTTTCTTTCAGTCAGTAAATTTACTTTCAGAGAAGAAAGCCTTGAAGTTCTTTGTTTAAAGACTTGAAGAATTTCTTTCCCTGCCCATCCCCATGCGATTCAATGTTGTGGTGCAAGCTCAGCAGGAACCAGCACTCCTGAAGGGTCAGGATCTGGAGGAGTACAGCTGAGTGCAGAACCTGCAGTGGAGAAGATCTCTCTGCTCCAGTCTGGGTCAGATCAAAGGACCCTCCAGAAACGTTGATAAGTATAACACAAAGCCAGAAATAAACAGCTTCCTTTTATCATTCTAATCAGGTTCCCAAAGACTAATGTCTCCATGTAATTGTACTTTTAATGTCTCTCAGTCATACTGCAGACTAGGGCCTTGTGTGATCTGGTCTAGTGGGGATGTCCCTGTTGACTGCAGGGGGCTGGAATAGATGGTCTCTAGAGGTCATTTCCACACTATTCTATGAGTCTACAATTCTGCGCCAAAGAAAAGAGCTCTGCTGGGTGAAGGACAAAAGGAGCACAGCAGACGATTGACCTCACCTAGTCCCCCAGAGTGTAGAGGACCCTACAGGACAAGGAAACTGTCCAGGCTTCTGACGGACAAACCATGGTCTTGCCACTTCCTTCTGCACTTTCACCAGTGGAGACAACAGCTATAGCAAGAGCCCTCCCCAGTCCCTCTTGTTCCCGTAACTTATTTAAGAGAGGCATCCTCAAGATATTACAAGGGTTGCTGCAGAACATTTAACAAGGGTTGCTGCCACAGAACATTCAAACCTCACGCATCCACATCAGACAAACTCTGATCCCATCATTATGATGGTCACCAACTCACCAGTAACTGCTGCAGCTTGCTGCATCTGCCTCTATCTGGGAGTAACCTGCGAAGTGTCATCTGCTGAACCTGAGCAGAAAGCTGCTGCCTGCCAGAGTGAAGTATGTGGTTGGCACACATGCACGTGGTTTCTTTCACAACTTTATTTTAAAGATACCAAAATACTTCAAGCCCTCCACGCAATGTTTCTAAGTTTGCTCACTGTTATCCCCATTTCACACACCAGAAGGAGAAAGGTAACTGCTGTGACTAAGATAATTCCACAGCTTTTAGGGTCAAAACCCAACAGTTAAAAAACTTCAATATCAAACACCGAAATCCATGCAAGAACATACATACATAAGCAACACAACGATACAAGAAATACTAATTAATTCCTGTTATTTTCAAAATTGTGTGCAGAGGAGTTAAATTACTTCTGAATCTGAGACACTCAACTCATCATATTCAAGATACATCTTAAGGTCTCCACTAAGAACAAATGAAAAGGTTTACTGTTTGGTTACAGCTGGACTTGACACAGTAAAGCAACTTACTGATGAAGCAAGAGACACAAACCTGGTAAATCCATACATTCAGCATGAGTAGAAACTTAGCCTCAGGTTTCACTAGGGGAGGTTTAGGTTGGACATCAGAAGAAACTTCTTCACTGCAAGGGTTCTCAAAGACTGGTACAGGCTCCCCAGGGAGGTGTTTGAAACCCCATCCCTGGCATGGTTTAAAAGACACAGAGATGTGGTGCTGAGAGCCACGGTTTAGCACCAGACATGGCAGAATTAGTAAGTTAGGTTGGACTTGATGATCTTAAAGGTCTTTTTCAACCAAAACAATTCTATAATTCTATGATTCTGAGTAGTGCTGATGCAAGACAAAGTGCTGGAGTACCAGCATCCCAGAGGAGCCAGCATCTGCAAAGCAGTGCCTGTTTTTGCCACGTACAACTCTGTATTAGATCAATTGATGTTACTTTCCTTTTAAACTTGCCTCACTGAAATCATGACAAAGGCACAAAATAGCAACTGAATGAGGTTTGCACACAAAGTAAAGTGTAGCAAATCACTCAGACTAATATAGCTCTGGGAATCAATAGGGGTATATTTAACTACTCCCATAAATTTCTCCTTTGCTCCTGCTACTGGAAGTACCAGAATAGATGGAGCCTCTCAGGCACCAATAGAGACTAATGCACAGTATTTTAGTTTGCAGCCACAAAATCTCTAGGAAGATGGGGACAAGGTCACAGTGTACAGCCTCCAACATACCTACTGTCTGCCTTGCTCTGCCCTGGAGATGTTCAAGGCCAGGCTGGACAAGTCCTTGAGTAACCTCACCTAACATGAGCTGTCCCTGTCCATAGCAGGAGGATTGGAACTAGATGATCTTTAAGGTCTCTTCCAACCCAAAACATTATATAAATCTGTAAATCATATTCATCTTAAAAACAAAAAGCAACCACAAATAGTACAGAAGCTTCTTTGTACAGGTTTTGCACTCCCTGGAGAAACACCAAAAACATGCTACAGATTAGTTCCAGTTAAGGAGAAGAGGTTTCAACACTCCATGTAAAAAACCTTCCTTTTTCAGGCAAGCAATTACACAAATAACTTGGGGCTGCATCTCTCACTAATACCAGCCTGTGTCCCACAGAGGTTCATATCTTGCAAACTAAATGACCTCAATTACAGGTGAAAGGACTAAGTTTTGGAGAATACTCTGCTACTTAAGCCTCCTCCTTTTTTTTTTTTTTTTTTTTTTTTTTTCTTCCCTTAATACACACACAATTTTAATTATTTGGAGCTCAGAGTCAAAAGGGTTGGAACAGCAATGGCAACAGACTGCAACTGGCAGGTAGTAACATTAACCCTAACCAAAACCTAAAGATTCAGTACCCATAACAAAAAGGTTACATCATGATTATTGGATTACACAAGATTGACACTTCTGATTGTACTATGAAGTTAAACATTATGAGAATTACTTTGGAGTTGATTTTATCTCAGAAATTTTACCAGCTTTGGTGATGTTCACACTCCAGTGATCTGTATTTTCATGCGCTTTTTCCCATCAAAGAATGCAGAAGAAAATCTTAAGGAAAGAAATACCCAAGAGCATGACTAAAGAATTTTTTTTTTTTTTTTTTTTTTTTTACTTTTTCTAACAAAATTAATTCCTACTAAATCCTGAATAAGATCTTGAGACAAGAAGACAAGAAAACAAGAATTGTAGATAAACCACTGGCAGTTTGGTGGTGGTTGGCTGCACCCACCACAACCGTGAGCAAAAAGCTGGGATCCATGGATTCAGCTTCAGCTCCAGGTAAACACATTTTGGTCTGAGTATTTGCTCAGTGAATTTTCAATTCTAACAGCCTAGCTCTCAGATCAGATCTAACTCTGGGTGCAATAACATCCTAGACTGCTAATACAGAGCTTGTGCTACACACTGGCTGCTCAGCTGCAGCATCCACAAGTGGAGCAGCACCTTTTTGTGCGACAGCAAGAAGTCAGCAGCATTTAGGCCTCCTAACAGCACACACCACCTACCCTGGCCCCATGCTCTAGAAAACAATATGAACTTGTTCCTTAACCCTAAAGAACACTTAGGGCTTCTCATAGCAGCCATCACCTATAGCTAGGTGTGATAGATTCTTCTCATCTCCTCTGCAGTCTCATGAGACCCTCACCTGGAGTACTGCATCCAGTTCTGGTGCTCCCAGTATAAGAGAGAAACTGAAGTGCTGAAATGATTCCAGAGGAGGCCACAAAGATGATTAGAGGTCTTGGAGCACCTCCCCTATGTGTATGTGTAGGGGGGAAGTGGGCAGGCTTTGAGACTGGGGGCTATTCAGCCTGAAGAAGGTTCCAGGAAGACCTTAGAGCAGCCTTCCAGTACTGGAAGGGGGCCTACAGGAAAGCCAGGAAGGGACTTATAAGCGCTTGCAGCACAGGTCAAGAAGGAATGGATTGAAGCTTAAGGAAAGGAGATTTAGACTAGGTGTTAGGAAGAAATTCTATTTAGTGAGGATGGTGACACTGGAACAGGTTGCCCAGGGAGATTGTGGATGCCCCCTTCCTGGAAGTGTTCAAAGCCAGTTTGCCTGAGAACTCAGGCAATGTGAGCTAGTGGGAGGTCTCCCTACCTATGCCAGGGGATTGGAACTAGATGATCCTTAAGGTGTCTTTCAACCTAAACCATTCTGTGAATCTGAACCCTGACCCAATGTTCTGGAAGACAATATGAACTTATTCCTTGACCTCAGAGAACACCCACAGCAGGGTGGTCCTATCCATGCCAGCAGTAAAACAAAACTTTCAAAATGTTAAGTCTAAACTTAAAAAAATATAAAGTAAATAAAGCAGAAGCAGACCAGCCCCAGATTCCATCGATGTCCCACCATAACAGTACACCCTCACAGCTTCTGCAGCCAGATCCCAGGCTCATCTCACTCTCTCCAAAGTCTTAATTTTCACCCAAAGAGGAAAAATTTAGAAGAAAAAAAAATACCCAAAAAAACCCACCCTCAAACAAACAAGGGGGATAAAGATGGGAGAGCTGAAACCCATTTTTATCATAACAGCTAGCTAATAAATAGCTTTTGACAGGAAGAAAAGTACTGTGTCCATACTAACTTTAAAACCAGCAAATTCTGTTGAGGAATACAGGGACTGATTCAAGTACCTGATGATTGTCATTAACATTCTAGACCTGACCACCAGTTTCTGTGCTGAACAGATTCCCAGGTTTCCTTCTACTGCAGCTCACCTAATAAGAGATTCCTACAAACCTTCATTTTCATCTTCTAGTAACTATTAAAACACGGTAGAGAACACACAGGTTGTTTTTTTTTTTAATCTGAATTTTTAAAAAGCAAATTTGCATGTTCTCTCCCAGGACTAACTGAACTTTGTTAAACAAAATCCAACCCTTTGGCTTTAAAGAACCTTTCCAATAGTTCATGGCTATATTCCTGGCTACCTGAGACATATTTTATTGCCATATGGCATGCCTGAAAGGAAATTATGGTGGCACCAGCAATCCTTCCAGTAATTAAAAAGAGTTACAGAATAGTCCAGGATGGAAAAAAACCTTTGAGATTATCAAGTTCTACTGTCAACCTAACAAGACCAAGTCACTTGCTCCTCAGCAGCACATTTACAGATCTTTTAAATCGCTCCAGGAATGGGGATTCCACCACTCCCCTTGGCAGCCTAGTTCCATGGGAAAGAAGTTTTCCCTCATGTTCAACCCAAACCCCCCTCAAACACAACCTCAGGCCATTTCCTCTTGTCCTATCACTTGATCCTTAGGAGAAGAGACCAACCCCCACCTTGCTTCGACGTCCTTTCAGGGAGTTATAGAGAGCGATGAGGTCTTCTCTTGGCCTCCTCTTCTCCAGACTAAACAAACCCAGTTTCCTCAGCTGCTCCTCACAAGGCCTGTGCTCTAGATCCTTCACCAGCTTCGTTGACCTTCTGCAGACCTGCTCTGACATCTCAACATTTTCCTCTGAGTGGCCCAAAACAGAACTCAATACTCAAGGCTTCACCAGTGCAAAGTACAATGGAACAATCACTCCCCTGCTGGTCACAGTATTGCTGATACAGGCCACAATGCTGTTGGCCTTCTGGGATACCTGGGCACATACTTGCTCACATTCAGCTGGACATTGTTGAACAGCTTAGAAATAACAACACACGTTTTATTTGTGGGAAATGAATTGATGCATGTGTAGCATCAAACAGCATGGAATTTGTTTCACTGTGGACCTAGACAATGCTTAGTTTCATCTCTGCTAACAAAGAAGCAAAATCTCATCCCTTCTCAACAGAAATTAAAAGTAACAGAACTCTGCAGTATTTAAGTCACCAGAAGTGCCAGTTTTAATACCTATTAGTTCCATTAGCTCACCTTAATGTTGCTTATATAGACTTTAGCTATAGTAAATCTACAGGGTGCCTCTTTACACGTTGCAGACTGGATTTTGCAAGGATAAGCTAAAACCATCTAGGTTAGGGTTGTTTTTTCCACTTGTTTGTCTGGTTTTCCAATTGAAAATTCAACAGAGCAGTTCTGACCAACTACCTTTAACTACATCATAACCTAAAGCCCTCAGAGTCACCAAGGCCATCCAGCTCCTAGCCCTCAGCAGTGAATCATGGGTCAGCAGGGCTTCAGGTGCAATCCCACAGACCCATCACCTTGTACTCAGAGCCCTTCCCAAGAGAGATTTGCAGGCAAGAGCTCTGCCTCCAAAGCAGCAGAGGAAGATTTTAAGCTAGCAAAGGAGTGTTTGTTTGTGCCGAGAGAAAAGATTTAATGTCTAAATTAAATAAGTGCACTATGCTCAGCTCCCAGTGGCAGAGTGGCTGGATATTAATGGCTCTCCTGCTGCAGCTGCCTCTCTCCAGGGAGCACCATTAACATCAGCCACTTGCTGATGGGCACATCAGCAAAGGGGACACGCACACAGGGAGCCAAGCTTCCCCCCCCCCTGCTCCCCCTTAGCTTCTCAAAAGGAACTGCACTGCTGTTTTGACAGGAATCCTGCTGTCCCATGGGAAGACGCTGCAAGAATGAACAACGGCCTTGGTTTAAGGAAGGTCTGAAAATTACTGCTACAAACCCACCAAAGTAAAATAGCAAAACTCCACCATTAGACAACAGAGTCAATATTAATTTCTTCACACATCCAAAATAAATCGGGTGGTTTTAATTATTTTTATCATGTCCCTATGATTAAATAGAAAGCTGAGTACTTTACTATGAGGGTGATGAGACACTAGAATGGATTGTCTAGAGAAACTGTAGAGGCTCCAAGCCTGGAAACGTTTCACACTAGGCTAGATGAGGCTTTGTGCAACCTGGTCTAGGGGCAGATGTCCCTGTCCATGGCAGGGGGTTTGAAAGCAGATGATGTTTGAAGTCAATACCAACTCAAGTTACTCTATGATTCTATGAAATTAGACAACAAAACAGGTTTTGCTTATTCCCACTATTAATTACTGTGATACCCAAACCAGAAAATCCTTCAGGGCTACCAAGCAAAGAAAAACCACGGCAAAAGCTCATGTTTGAGCACAGACATTTAGCAACACCAGCAGCGCTGTTCCAAGACAAGACCAGTCTCTCACCCTCCACTGAACAAATATCTTTTTGTGAAATAATCACATTAGAGCTTGTGCCTGATGAAAAGGCAGAGAGGTGAAAGAAAAGACAGAGGACTGTAATTATTCTTCCAGGTTTAAAATATTAGAGGATGTTCAGTTAAAATGCTTGAAAGATGATGAGGTCCTCTAACGACAAGGAACAGAGTTCAGCTCTAATAAACAAGCCTGAGGAACACCCTTCCTTTGAAGGAAGAACTCCAGTGCCCGGCACAGAGAGCAGCAAGGATTTGTTCTGGTGATGTTCTTTATACTGGGTGAACATTAAAAGGTGACAAAGAGTCATTTCCAGCATTGTCTCATATTCAAACTGAAATCTTCTCGCTGTTCACTCAAAACCTGACTACCTCAACACCAACTCCACACTTCCTAGAGACACATTAGGACATTTCACTGCCAACTGCAAACTCTAACTCACTGAAAATGCCTTTAATACAGCTGACCTGTTCTTAACATATGTCCAAATGTGGGAAGCATTTATTACATTGCTAAAAGGAAAAGAGAAGGCTTTCTGCATTCTCTGCTCTTTCACCAATACCTACATGTGTAATTTCCATCTAATTAAGACATCTCAGAGCACTGAGGAAGTGTCAGGACTTCTAGAATAATTTCATGTACCTGTTAGGGCTCTGACTTGTTCTTGATGCTGTGCCTTACAGAAAGTATTTGCTCTTTACTGGTTCTGAGAACAACTGTAAGGGGTGACAGCCCTATAACCAGTAAATGCTCTGCAGCCCATAATGGACAGTTCACTGTCATGATGGCATAAACAGCCTTGTTTTCACAAGAGCAGCTTGAGCCTTCTTCCCAGCTTTTCTGTGATTTTGACTGCTCATTCCAGTTCCCAGCATCAGGAACCCAGCACACTGGTCCAGCCACCCCAAGAAGTGTGTAATAGGGCAGAGAAGAGGCTGTAGCCGAGAAGGCTAACACTATCCTGGTGCACATTGAGAGCAGTGTGACCAGCAGGTTGAGGAACACTGCACAAGGATATCAAGGGAAGTTATAGAGTCATCTTCTCTGGAGACTTTCAAAATCCACCAGGACATTGCAGTCCTGGGCAACCTGCTGTGCATGACCCTGCTTTAACAGAGGGCTTTGGACTGGATGACCTTCAGGTCCCTTCCATGCCTCACTCAGAGAGTCCCATGTTCTGGGAGCTCTCTCATCAGACCGACTTGTGGACTCTCATTAATTCAGCTCAGTGATTTGCTACTGCAGAGGTTCACTACTTAAAGACTAGTTATATAGTTAGGAGAAAATAGTTATTCCTTGATTATTGCTTTCTACAGGTCGCAAATGTACTTGTTGAAGTGTTGCGACATAGGCTGGATCCTGACTCCTGCACATAAGGCAGGCTACCCCATCACCATCTCAGGGTGCAGACATAGTCACCTCACACATTCTGCACTACATCTGCTCTAATTGCAACAACCCTCTGTTTGCACAAATTGTTGCATTCTGTACAAATGTCTCTGGCAATGGATCATCCCTCGTTGACATGGGTGCCAACAGAGTTGGACGTGTTGATAACAGCAAAGAAGCTGCATAGGGTTGCTTCCAATTTCTGGCTTCACTGACTCTATTCCCAGGGAATAAGGTTTGCCACAATGGTGATTCTGCTAAAAGCAGTTGATGAACGTCTGTATTTAATGGGCAATTGTCCTGGTTTGAGCTGGAACAGAACTAATTCTGCTCAGTGATTTCACTTCTCAGCTCAGTCTCTGCTCAGTGAGCCACTTTCTGCAGTTCAGGGCAGCTTTGCACAGCCAGGGGCTGCTACTACCAGGGAAAAGCTGATGAGGAGGGTTCCTGCCAAGGGCCGGGCTGCAGAAAGGCTCTGCCTGAGACTTGCTCCTGTGCAGACCAAAGGCACTGCCACAGCTTGTGCCCCAACTTGGGGGTCAGGAAGTCAGAAGTGGCACCTGCAAGGAAGACCAGACAGGACAGGTGACTCCACAGCCCCCAAAAAAAGACTCCATTCCATGGAGGAATGGAGCAAGCTTTGAAGTTTTTAGGTACAGAAGCACTTTTCACACATGAATTTCATCCTGGTAAAACATGTTACTAGACAAGTTTTGTGTGATCTAGTTGGACATGTCCATGCTTAGCGCAGAGGAGTTGCACTAGAGAACCTCTAGAGGTCCCTTCCAACCCAGCACATTCTATGACTCGTGTGTCCAACAGGTTTATACTCAATTAGAAAAAGCATTTAGGTTGAGATTCAGCCCTATTAAATGTCACATCTTTGGGGCTACTTCAGCAGTTAGAAATGAGTAGTTCAGCAGAAAAAAGGCACATTTAAACCTCACCATATTTGAAGGAACAAAAGCAGTGACAAAAAGACATACTGTCTGTGAGGGGGAGGCAAAGACAGAAAGGATAAGACTGTTGTGCTACACCATCAACACAGGTAACACTTTGCCACAAGCAAACCAACAAACTTCCCTAATGTTCTTCAGAAGTTCTCATCAAACACAACAAGCAAGCAGCGCAGCATGGATAAATAACTGCTGCCTGGTGACAAACAAGGAAATATTTCTGGAAGGCTATTAAACCTGGATTACTTATCTCAGACATTGGAGCAGTTGTGCAGTCGCCAATCAGCTCTGCTGACTAAATACATATTTATAAATGTTTTTAGCTGGTTTATTTACCCAGTGGACCTCAATGGCTTATTCATTCTGTTCTGGTTTTATTTTGGTCTATCAAGTACAGTAAATGTGCAGTTAGGTGCATACTAAAAACTCCTTTAGAAAAGTAATTACATTACTTTACACACAGTAGGTTTTTCTTTCCCTAACAACAACTGGACCATTTCATAGGCTCCTAAGTCCTTATTAAAAAAAATAAACTGACACACACTAATTGCTGAGCTGAGATCTCCCTCAGAAATGTAAAGCACAAAGGAAACACTTAGAAACAGAGCAGAGTCCCCTGCAAAACCACTAATGAAAGTGAAGTATTTACTATGGCAACAGCCAGGGACATAGATACAGAACCAACCACCTGAAAACAGGATGAGAGGAAATGACCTCAAGCTGCAATCGGTTATTTGAAGAAACCTCTTCACTGAAAGGGTTTTCAAACACAGGAGCAGGCTTCCCAGGGATGTGGTTGAATCACCATCCCCGGAAGCATTCAAAAAAACTCAGGCACATGATGTTAAGGCACATGGTTTAGCATCAGCTTGGTAGGGTTAGATAACGGTTGGATCTGAGGATCTTTAAGGTCTTTTCCAACCAAAATGATGGTATGATTCACATCCTGTGGGGTTTGATGTGAATTGGATGTGGGTAGAAACTGGCTGGGGTGGAAGAAGATAACTGACCCATAAGTACTGCAAGGACTACAGATGGTTGTCTCTCAGTCACAGCCCTAGCAAAGCGAGGCACCTCAGGAAGACAAAAGAGCACCATCAAATCCTCCTCTACCTTGAGCCACAATGCTTCATCTGGGCTGACCCAAGCAGACAGCTCTACATGGTGTATATGTTAGAAGTAGAGGCCACAGTCACCCAGTTTAAGTGCCTGAACTGAGAGCGCAAAAAGAAGATATTTTCTGCTTTATCTCATATTTGGGCAGTGAGTTGAAGCTATGAAAATATAAACCCAATAGCTCTGCCTTATGGTTACAGCTCAGTTCAGGAAAATCTGGCATGTGAAAACCCAATTAGCCTCTAATTGAAAATACAGCACACTCTTACACATCAGGTAGACCTGCTGCACGTTCAAAAATCATGCTTCAAAATCCAGATTGAGCCCAGTAATGATTCTGGACTTTGGGTTTTCTGCTAATGTCTGAGACATGCTGGATGACCTGACTTGGAGAGTATTTGCATATTACATTACCCTGCCATTATCAGAAACATCTGCTGCCAGTTTTTTTTACCTTTACAAATAAGTTTATTTTACAGTTGCTCTGAAAAGTCCAGGTTTCCAATGCATTTGGCAGCCCTTCCAACTGAAAAAAACTCTCCTCCTCCTCTAATTCTTACAGACAGCTTGTCTTAACGGACCACAGAATCATCAAATGCTTCAGGTTAGAAGAGACCTTTAAAGGTCATCTAATCCAACACCCCTGCAGTGAGGAGGGACAACTTTAACAAGAGCAGGTTGCTCAGAGCCCCATCCAACCTGACCTGTTATTGCTCCAGCAATAAGGCACCTACTACCTCTCTGAGCAACGTGAGGCAGTCCTGCTTTACTGCTCTGGGTCAGTGGAGAGGTTGGTGCTGGTCTCTTGTCACAGATAAAGAGTGACAGAACAAGAAGGAATGTCCTCAAGCTGCAATTAGGCAGGTTTAGACTAGACATTAGGAAAAAAAAATTCACAGCAAGAGTTATTAGGTATTGGAATGGGATGTCCAGGGAGGTAGTGGAGTCACCAACCCTGAATGTGTTTAACAGTCATATGGATGTTGTGCTTCAGGATACGGTTCAGGGTGCACCTTGTAAAGTAGGGATGTGGGTTGGACTTGGTGACCTTGCGGGGCTTTTCAAATCTGAATGTTCCTGTGATTCTGTAAAATAAGTTCTTATGGAGGGTGAAGACACAACCAAGACAAGTTTTAGAGCACAAAGTGATATCTTCCAATGAACAGTCCGGTCAAGCTGGAAAAAAAGAGCAGCTTGTGCAGTCTGGGGATGTTAGGGAAGGGAAAAATGTTTAAGTGGTTATCTCTTGGGGATAGACAAGTAATTTACAGGCTGTGGAGCACAGAGAGATTAGAGGGAGCTGAAGAAGAGAGGTAGAGACAGTTCTGTAGGATAAAACTAATCTCTCTATTAAGTCCTCATCAACATTTGGTATTCAAGTTGGGGAGGAGATATCCATCTCAGGTAGGAGCTGGCAGCAAGGAGCACCACCAGCCCAACACACAATCTGTTGTGACTGAGCTCCTCCCTGAAAGTAAGGAAAATACCCATGATGTACCACACTGGGGGACAAGGGCACAGTGCAGACACTGCCAGAAATGCCCCAAGAGGCACAACACCTGGAACACATCAGAAAGGGAAAAAGTAATAAAAAAAACCCCACACTGCTTCTTACCTCCAGGAAATTCTCTCATCTATATTCCAAAGTTTCCAGAGAAGATAAACTGATGAGGAGGAGCGATTTACCTTCTAGGCTGGATACCACATGACTCCTCCTGCCTCCCTCGACATGGCTGCATCTTTTTTTCATGCTTTCAACTTAAAATTCCTGCATAGCCTGAAGCCAGAAGTCTGTTCAGTAAACTCTGCCTTGCTGTGAACTGTTCCGAGAAGCTGAGCTGATGAAGTTGACTTCATGGTGTGTATTTTGGTCACAAGCTTTAAGTCAGCAATTCATGTGTGATGTAATTGGTTGTGAAAATCCCTGAACATCTCAAGCGATGTAAGTTTCCTAGACATGAAGTAGTTCAAGGAGTCTTCTGGACTATGCCAGCTATTGCTGCAGGTCAGTGCAAGGTTTCACACTCTGTGTTATCTGCTGTAAATGAGCATCACTGAGGGACAACTCCAGCAGCAGAGCTAACTGCAGCTTGAGATTTATACACGTCTGGTTTTAGAATTTGATACTGCTGTGCGATATCTACCCACAGACAACAAATACAAGGAATGCAGGAGATGCCTGTGAGCACGTCCAGACTTGGAACTCTGAATTTGGAATACTGAATTCAAGTGCACCCTCAGCAGGCTTGCAGATGACACCAACGGCACAGTTGACTTGCTAGTGGGCAGGGATCCATCCAGAGGGACCTGGACAGGTTGCAGAGGTGGGCCCAGGCCAACCTCATGAAATTCAACAAGGCCAAGTGTAAGGTCCTGCACCTGGGTAGGCACAATCCCAAGTACAACTCCAGGCTGGGTGGGGAATGGCTAGAGAGTAGCCCCAAATAATAGGACCTGGGGGTCTGGGTTGATGAAAAGCTCAACATGAGCCTGCAGTGTGCAGACGCAGCCCAGACAGCAACTGTGTGCTGGGCTGCAGCAAGAGCAGTGTGGGCAGCAGGGCAAGGGAGGGGACTGTGCTCCACTCTCCTCAGACCCCATCTGGAGTCCTGTGTGCAGTTCTGGAGCCCTCAGCACAGGAAGGACATGGAACTGTTGGAGTGGGTCCAGAGGAGGCCACCAAGATGCTCAGAGGGCTGCAGCAGCTCT
>VWZE01026298.1:286893-311376 GCA_013396675.1 Eubucco bourcierii
ACACCCTCAAACATTTTCCAATCAGACAGTTACCCCTGGTAAAAACCATTATCCACAAAAATCATCACCATTTTAGGTGGTAAAAAAGGGTCTGAATGTTAAAATCACATCAGTCCACATCACAAGATTTATTACAAATCATTTCATGTGCAGAACAAGCACTCTGCCCTTCCCCTTGATTTTTTTTTTTTCTTTGCACTGAGTGGTATCTGCTCTTCACACATTTTAATACTAAAGATGTTTCTGAAGGAGGCTTTTGTTGAATTATTGTATAGGCGCTACCGAGGACTAACTCCAGAGAGGAAGGTACTTAATCATTGCTGAAAATCCCCAGGTAGCTCAACAAATCCACAGGCTTTTGTGACCAAGATGTGTTTACCATGTTTGTCAGCATTTCTGTGACTTCGGAGGATTCTGCTGTTCCTTAGATGCAAGTATTTGCAGGTTGAGTTGCTGGGTACAAGCAAAATGTATCCCAGCTGCTCTATTCTCTGACCTCCACCTATGTATGTAAGAAGCCTTCTGGTAGAAGTTCATGATATTGAACTGATTTATGAAAAAAAGTTATGGTTCACTCCTCCAAAGGGAAGTCTTACCCACACTGTGGAGGCAACCAGATATCAGCCCATCTGGAAATTCAGAGGCATTGGTTTCAAAATCCAGTTACTGCTCTGAGCTAACCTTTTCAAACCACCCACATGGTCTATAAACTCAGCGCTGCTTTCAAAAAGCCCATCCGATAGCCTTCCTCAGTTTGAGATCAACACAAGTCCAATAAAACTGGAATTTTTTTTCCAGGAAGAATAGCAGAGTTTTGGCCAGACATATGCTGGAAACCTGAGCTAAACCTATTTCACCTTTAGCAACAGCCATATATACACACGTGGTAAAGGGCCTTGAACACAAGTCTTGCGAGGAATGGCTGAGGGAACTCAGGTTGTTTAGTCTTCAGAAGAGAAGGATGAGGGGAAACTTTGTCATCCTCTACAACCGCCCCAAATATGTTGGGAGCAGGGGGTCAGTCTCTTCTGACATGCAACAAGTGACAGGGCAAGAGGAAACTGCCTCAGGCTGTGCCACGGGAAGTTAAGGCTGGATATTAGGAAAAAATTCTTCACTGAACAGGTTACCAGGCATTGGAATAGGCTGCCCAAGGAGGTGAAGGAGTCATCATCCCTGGAGGTATATACAAGTTGTAGTGCTGAGGGACATGCTTTTGAGGTGGTAGCTCAGCAGCAGCGATGGGATTGTGAGCCCTAAATGAGCAGTTGGAGGTTCAAAGGTCTCTTACAACATCAACAGTTCTATGATTCTATATTTAATTTACTTAAGTCTTTCTGTTGCCTCAGTCTAATCAAAAGAAAAAAAAAAGAATCCCAGACAGATCTGACCAGATGACAATTTACCCTTGGACCTGACCTTTCTTATTTATGTAGCAAAACAGTGGTAGTTACCACCTCTTCACAATATTCAGAATGCCTGAAGCAATTAAAGAAGCTGCTGGAATAGAAGAGGGGAATACATTAATCTGTGGAACAAGAGAGTACCACCCGCTTCACATTCTACCAAGACAGATGAGGCAAGCAACTGCCTGATCCAGAAAACATCTGCTGAACAAAATCAAAATTAATGATCACCAGAATGAGCTCTTTGATGGCCAATTCTCCCCCAGCTGTTGAGAACCATCAAAGAACCACTCACAGCAGCAGCCAATTAGTTACTAATGTAAAAGAGTTTACAGGAGCAGGATCTGAGCTTAGGACACCATCGCAACTCACATTTAATATTGCTGCACCTTTGGATGGATTTGCAGCGTGCCAATGCATGGAAAGCCCTGTTTGGACCTTCTCAAATGCTCCAGGGTCAGAGTTTAGACCCTCTGCCAGCACTAACCAAACCTTGATTTGCATGCCCTATACCATCATGCAGTTCTGTGCTGAAAGAGCAACTTTTCATGGAATAAAGCGACCATCTACAATTTGCAACACTGAGAACTGTCAGGTGAACACCAAGAGGCACTCTTTGAAATTCCACAGCAGCACATTCTTTCCAGTGTGTAAATTCATGCTTGTTTTAAACAGTTGCTGCAAGAATACTCAACACCAACACATACATTGAAAGAAAACTATTTTTTCCTACCTTTTCTTCTTGTAACTTCAAACCGTCTGGTGTCCTATAAGGGAAAAGAGAATTTTTTTGTGGGTTTTTTTTTTTCTTTCTATACAAGAAAGGCAGCATGAACAGAAACCTCTAACAACATTAGTCATTGTCCCAGAGAAGCATCTATGAAGTCCTACACAATAACTGAGCAGTAATTACAAGCATACATTTCAATTTGTCCACAGATATTTAATGGAACAATATATCACCTAAAATGATTCATCATGTTGTGATAAGTTACATGGTAGAGCACAATATCTCTAAAGTGGATTTTTCTCCCCCTCTGTTGATGATAAAAGGAGCAGCTAGAAGGGTTATTTTACTATAGCAAGGGTTTAGGGTTGAGGGGGGAGGAGCCATTACAGATATTTTTAGCAAGAACTTGCTCAAAGAGTTGCATAATTTCAAAGGCACCACACTACTCATGCTTAGAGCTGAGGGTTCATCTCAATCCTTGCACACCTACATCATTTGCCCTATTTCTTCCAAAGCACAACTATCATCTCTAATAAAGAAAATTCTAAAAAAGCAGTGCATGAAGTCTCAAAGGGTACTGCATTCCCAGAAAACACTATCCACTTATACTAATGGTGAGACTCCAGAGGAATAAATATTTAATTCCAAGCAGTAACATTATTTATGAGTTAATTACATATAATTTCCATCCTTCCAGTTACCTAGAATCAGAGCACTATTTTGGTTGGAGGAAACCTTTAAGATCATCAAGTCTGACACAGCACTGTCAAATCACCATTAAACCACGTCCCTCAACACCCCATCTATAGAGCTTTTAAATACCTCCGAGGATCACTGGTGACCCTATCACATGTGCCCTAGGCAGCCTGTTCCAGTACCTCACAACACTTCCAGTGAAGAAATTTTTCCTAATGTCAAACCTGAACCTCTCCTTCTTGCTACCAGTATTGAAAAAAACCACAGAATTATAGAGGACTAAAAGACCATCTTGCCTAAAGTTGTTTTTAACTGGACAGTGCCCACTGATAATGACACATCATTAACCTCATTGAGAGCAAACCTACACCTCAAAGAGGTTATACTTTGCTGGTGCAAAGTGCCATCAGGCCCCAGCACTGCCATGGTAGCCCCCACAAGTGGATAAACACAGGGAAGAGGAGCAAGCCCTCCAGACCCTGGATAAAAGCTCCTAAGACAGGTTTTTATTCTTGTGGCTGTGTCTTGTTTAACCTCATTTCATTCCCTTAGTGCTCCCTGTCCTCAGATGTTTGTTTATCAGAGAACGAAACAACAAAAACATTTGTTTCTCTCCTCCTTTTGATAGGAAAACAACACAAGGCCTCCCTAGGCAGCTGAGCTTTCTGACCCACCTGATGCTTATTTGAGTTTTATTTGTGCTTTTCCACCTTTTTAAAATAATAAAGTCCCTCCCTGCAGACCACATTCAGACAAAGAGAAGGATGGTGCTACACATCTAATGAAGTATCTCCATCGTTTTCTGCGGTTCAGGGGAATTGAAAATACCAAAAGCTGCCACTGGAGCACACAATGAAAAATACTGAGATTTTCCAAGTGAAGAAAGATAGGAATAAACAGAAGTGAAAACACACAAATCAGCTCAGGGAAATAACAACAGTATCTGCTCAGCCATTCCTGAAGGCTTTACCACCCTCACCTGAGTACATCAGACAGCATTAGGTAATTCAGAAGGAGGTGTTTTATTCAACAGTCTTGTAGCTGTTCATCCACTGCCTATAGAAATGCTCCTCTCTGCTCTCATCCCCCTCCCAAGATCCCAGTGAAGTCTTGGTGTGAAGCAGGGGCCACTGACCAACAGTTGGCTGATCATGAGCTAGAGTACGCCCAGATATCCAAGCATACGTCCTCACCTGTATCAGCAATAGTGTGGCCAGCATGAATAGGGCAGCGATTGATCCCCTGTACTCAGCACCAATGAGGCCTCCACTCAAATACTGACTTCAGTTTTGGATTACTCACTCCAAGAAGGACACTGAAGTGCTGGAGCGGGTTCAGAGGAAGGCAACAAAGCTGGTAAATGGTCTGGAGAACAGGTTTGGTGGGGAGCAGCTGAGGTGACTGGGGTTGTCACTTCAGCCTGGAGAAGAGGAAGCTGAGGGGAGACCTTCCAACTCTCTACACCTCCTCAAAAGGAGGCTGGACCCACATGGGGGGTTGGTCCCAGTTTTCCCAAGGAACAAGTGACAGGACAAGACAAACTGCCCCAAGTTGAGCCAGGGGAGGTTTAGGTTGGATATTGGGAATATTTTATTTACTGAAAGAGCGGTCAAGCATTGGAACAGGCTGCCCGGGGAGGTAGTACAGTCACCATTCCTGGAGATGTTGTGATAATCTGTCATCTGACATGATTCAATGGGCAAAGTGGTGTTAGATTTATGGTTGGATTTGATCACCTTAGAGGCCTTTTCCAACCCTAAATGACTGTGATTAGACTGAGTCATTCCTCCAGCCCAGGGCACCACAGCATGCCACACATTTCCCAGCCCAGCTCCAAACATGGTAACTATTTATACGTTGTCCACAGTCAACAGTTTTGCGGGCAACAGATGCTGCTCCTCCTTCCTGTAAGTGACCAGCAAGCTTTCTCAAAAGGAAAGCTTTCACCAAAGCCAGAAGGGATCAGAGCACCAGAAGCGGTTTCCTTGGCACCCTCCAAGTCGACAGAGGGGAATAAACAACAGAAAGAGTATTTGCTTATAAAAATACTAAGCCATTATTCCCCACAGGATGCTACCTCAGTGATCCTGAGAAACGTGTAAAACAGCATTCAGGATTAGTACAGACTTCAAAGCATTTATCCTTTTAGGCAGCAAAGCTCTGAGCTGTGCAGACAGTTATACACCAGAGACCTCTCAGAGGTTTTCAAAATATTAGTTTGAGAGGTGGGCCACAGGATAAAAAACCTTCAGATCCAGCCTGCTATCATTAAGGCCGTGTTCATGTAATATATGCAAAAGGGAAGAGCACTTTTAAAGTTCCCCTGGAGTCCCTCACTTCAACAAGCTGTTTGAATTCTCTGCAGTTCAAAAGCTTAGAAACACTAAAACTAATTACAACTATTACATTGATCAAACGAAAAAAGACAATCACACACTATTAAGACAGAAACCTTGAGTGTCAGCTCGCTTGTATTAAACACCCCTTTGGTAGTTCCATGAAAGGAACTGCACAGACATCATGAAAAACAAAGGATGGTCTTCAAAGTTTCCCTTCCTTTACTCTTTTTCCCGCCCCCCTCCCCCATAATTATAAGCTTTAATGAATGTAAACTACCACAAAAACACAGATGCAGGACCTGGAGGAAAAGCTTGTCAGAAATGCAGTGGGAGAGCATGAGATCAGGCTGCAAATTCTAGGATATAAAACTGCTGAAGCAAGTCCAGAGGAGGGCCACAAAGATGACCACAAGGCTCAAGCCTAAGAAGGCCACATCCCCCATGGGGACAGGCTGAGAGAATTGGGGTTGCTCTACCTGGAGAAGAGAGGGCCCCGGGGAGACCTTAGAGTGGCCTTCTAATACCTGGAGGGGGCCTGCGAGAAAACTGAGGAGTAACTACGAGGCCTGCTAAGTGACAGGATGAGAGGGAATGAATTTAAACTGGATATTTAGAAAGCAGATTGGGAAGAAGTTCTGGCCAGTGAGGCTGGCGAGACACTGGCATGGGTTGCCCAGGGATATCAGGGATGCCCCAGCCCCAGAAGTGTTCCAGGCCAGACTAGATGAGAACCTGAGCTACCTGTTCCAGTGGGAGGTGTCCCTGCCCACAGCAGGGCGGTTGCAACTGGATCAGCTTTAAGGCCCCTTCCAACCCAAACCATTCTACGATTCATCACCTCAGTACCTGGGAGTGTGTATCCCCCACAACATTCCCACAACATCCACAGACCAACAGCACTGAGAACGCTCAACGTTTCAGGAGAGTATACAGAAAAATGGGAGGGAAAAACTGGCAACCAAGGCAGGGCTTAAAAAGCAGCCACAAAGAGTCATCGCCTTCAGGTAGGAAACAGTTGTGTGCTTGTCCCTCTGGTGAACTGAAACCATGGCAAGGACTCATTTTTCTTAGTTTTTCTCAGCCGAATAATTTCTCTTTCCTGCAGCTCAGAAAAGAAGAAATGATGCTAATTTTCCTCTGGGAGGGCATGTTGAACGCAAGACCTTTCTATTAGTGATCTAATATAGCACACTAAGAGACATTACCAGCGAGTCTGGCCACAGGCACAGCACCGTCCCACGTGCTATGACTTGGGCAATCTCTTCACAAAAAGCAGTCACCCTTGCTTTGAAGTATAAGATACTGCTCTGAAGTAAAAAATAAAATAAAAGCACACAGAGCTTTTAATAGCTTTAGTAGTAGAAAATCAAGCTCTTTTGATAAGAATGATGCTAAGGTTCTCAGATGCATAGCCTGAGGAATCCTTTTCTGCAGAAGCCATAAAGCAGATGGTTATAAATGAGGCTTATTTCATGGGCACCGTTTAATGACAGCAAATTCCTTTAACTAAACATCTAATTTTATCAGAGCATAAATCATATGCTTTGAGGGGACAGCTTTGCTTGAGATTTCTCATTCCTTCTCTAAAGCTTCTTCACCAATAGCATTTGCAGTAGCATTTCACTAATGCAGTGCAACAGTTTTATTTGCCTAGGTTTGCTTTTAGAGCTGGTTTTCCTCCCTTCTAATGTTAGTTAATTGAATGCAGAACAAAAGGTCCTTCTGTTCTGTATCTGAAGAGCCTAATCATTATGTGGAAATCAATGTAGCATGTTTGCTCCACTACTGCTTTTCAGCAGACACGTAGCTACTGAAAAAACACACCATCTCCAACAGACCCATCAACCCAGTGCCAGTGCACGAGATCAGGCACAGTGTTATCAAGGGTGACTACTAATCCTGCCTGGATTAGCACAGACAAAACCAAAAATCAAAATCAGAAGTATGGTTCACTCCCTGTTGTCACACACAGCTCTACTTCCCAGAGCCACCGTGTGTCACACATCAAACACCTGTGTGAACCTTACACAGTTTAACAACTGGTTCACACAAAACCCTTTTCTGCTCCTACAAAAAAGGAATGCCAGTCTTTCAGCAGACAGCATCTAGATGTCCTGCCAAGACATAATAGCTGGTTTGTGTTGTAAGGTTCCTGATTAATGCTGAATCATGGGCCCATGGATGAGCAGAGCACTTCTGGAATGAAGAATCAGGTTCCATTCAGAGCAAACACGAAGGGAGGAGGAGAACTTCATTGTGCAGAGTTAAAATACAACTACATAGAGGGAATACACAATGTAGTACAGTGTTTGGTGGCCACCGTGCTGCAAATAGATTTACTGACAGTCATTAGTGTGGGATCCAAGCAGCAAAACCACTTTCTGGTGGTCTGGTAGCAGTGGAAATAAAATGGTGCTTAAGAACCATTCAGTCTGGTCTCAAACACTTTGAGGGATGAAGCATCCACAACTTCTCTGGGTAGCCTATTCCACAGCCTCACCAACCTTACACCACAGAATTTCTTCCTAATATCTTACCTAAACAAGTCCTCTGTGTTTGAAACCATTACTCCTCATCCTATTATTGCACACTCTGATAAAGAGCCTGCTCCCATCTTTCCCATAGACCCTTTTAAGTACTGGAAGGCCACTTCATGGTGTCTCCAGAGCTTTCTCTTCTCCAGGATGAACAAACCACACTCTTCCAGATGGTCCTCATAGCAGCAGTGTTCATCGATCATCTTCCAACCCTCTTCTGGACCCACTCCAACAGGTCCCTGCCTTTCTTAGAGTGGAGGCCTCAGCCAGCCCACTACTAAACCAGCCCATGGTTTGACAACAATCACAGCCATATGTGGTTTATCACACACATGGTTCCCCCAGTTCAGGGCTGGATGTACTTGTGCCCCACAAGGCAGCTGCAGGGCAGCCCCGGTGCTGCCAACCAGGCACAAGAGAGAGAGCATGGCACAAGGTTCCCTGCCCTAAAAGACTGCTCTGAAATGCATGCAGAGGCAACCACTGTTACAAACCCCAGTGGCTCCACAGCACCTTATATTTGGGTTGTAATGCACACAGACAGGGAGGAGGGAAAAGGGGCCGTTTCCTGATTTTCCTGTAACAGTAGTTCTTCCTTTTGTCCCTGCATATCCAGATGTGGCCACATGCAATTTCCTGCATTCTAATTTGAAGAGAAAAGCAAGCATGCCTTGCAAGGCTAGTAATTAAACAGTCGCAATCAGGCTTGGAATCAGGGAAGAGAAGTTGCTGTCTGTTATTTCTTCCAAGATTTTCCTTTGACTAAGGCCAGAGGATGAGCTCTTATAATCTAGACATGCTCAGAAACACACATCAGAGGCAGGAATCACTAAGCAATAGCTCAGTGTAGTATTTTAAGGTGTAAATTCTCACAGTACAGTGTCTTTTTCCCAACTTCCCCTGTTCACAGTCCATTCTTCAGAGAGATCTATATATGGCTGAGCCATCCTCTTTGTTAGGAGCCTCTGATCCCACAAACAGGATGCTTAACATCTATGATCACCAAGTTTGGTACTAAACAGATACCAACCACCTTTAAGCAATTCACAGGACAACTTTGCAGTGTCTTCAGCTTCTTGCCCTTTAATGTTGATGTAGATTTAGTCAACAGGGTTCCCTTTTTCATGGCCATAAGCAGTGATAAACATAGGGGACTTTACCCAGAAACAATTAATACAGCAGATGGAGCAGGGAACACATCTCAGATGCACAAGCTGCCTGTATTGCTGGACTGTAGTAATTCTCTTACAGATACTGTATGGAAGAGACTGCAGTGCTTGGGCAAAGGCATAAATCAAACTCAAGACATGCAGCTGGGCTCATGCTGGGTCTATCACTAAATTAGATGTTACCTCTGCATGCATCAAATCTCCAGGGACCTGCTCTCAGGCTTAGCCAAACTGCTGTACAATTTCTCAATATTCAGCCCTGACTCCTTTAGCAAATTAATAAAGCAGTGACTGTTGCTATTAATAGATTATAATTTCAGAGAATTCTTTCACCTCTTCAGAGCATGCTCTTTCTTAGCTCAAGTGAGGAGTCATAAAAATTATACTGACATCCAATCCAGGGCTGTGTGAGTATCCCACATATGGTCTGGAGTATCACAGAATTGTTACAAGGAATTGTACAAGGAGCAGTTGAGGGAACTGGAGTTGTTTAGTCTGGAGAAAAGGAGGCTGAAGGAAGACTTCACTGCTCTCTACAACTCCCTGAAAGGAGGTTGCAGACAGGTGGGAGTCAGTCTCTTCTGTTGATAGAATGAGAGGAAATGGCCTGAAACTTCCAGGGGAGGTTTAGTTTGGACATTAGGAACAATTTCTTTCCTGCAACAGGTCAGGCATTGGAACAGGCCTGCCCAGAGAGGTGGTGGAGTCACTGTGCCTGGAGGTGTTCAAGAAGTGTGCAGACATGACACTTTGGGACATGACTTCATAGCCAGGGTAGTGTTAGTCTGATAGACAGACTCAATCTTAGAGCTGATTTCCAACAGAAAGAATTCTATGATTCTATGTTTTGTTTGGAAAAGACCTCTAAAATCAAGTTCAGCTGTCAGCCTAAGACCACCACAGCCATTAGACCATTTGCAGTGGTCATGACCAGTACACAGCTTAGTCTGACAATCAAGGTTTTATGTTTACAACCATGAACAGAGAATACTTTCCCAAAGGAAAAAAAAAGATGCTCTTGAGGCACACTACATCCACTTCATACTTTGAGCAGGCACAGAGTAAAAATAAAAGCACTTTTAAATTTTTTTTCCTTTTTAAAATCACACACTAGCTTGCTGTCAGTACAGACACTGGCAACTGAGATTTGTCCTGTCTGGTATAAACACTGGGAGAAGCTCTGATGTCTCACATCACACAGTATCATCTGCTCACCCATACGGTAGCTAATTGAGGTAATTGCTGCATCTCTGATCTCACTCACTGCTATTTCTGGACTTCAGATGAGAAACCCTGGTATAGCTCCATAAATTTCCACCTTGTCATAAGGAAGCTCATGGGATGCCTGTTTTAGAAGGCCCAGATTTGCAGACTTACCCCCTCCCTAATCTCAAGCACAGAGAATTCCCCTGCTTGATCATAGAGAGTACTTTAAATCAAAGAGTCTTCCTATAAAAGCTACTGCTACAGCCTTTTAAAGAGAATATGCTACATGTGGGGGGAAAAAAAACATAACAAAAAACCAACCAACAGCCAATATTTTGTCAATTAGTCAATATTAGTCAACCTTAGACTTTAAAGGTTAAGTAGCTCCTCAACAGATTGTCAGGAAGTGTAACCCTCTACCAAATCACAGCCAGCTTAAAATTGCCTTGGATTTCTTTTTATTTGCAAGGTGTTTTACTATGATCTTATTCTCTGCTTTGGGAATATAGCAGCATTTCCCAACCCGCCTATGATTTCACACAGCTGCTCAACTGTGACATGAGAAAAACCTACTGAAATGTGATTCCTGCAGCCAGTTCATGCCACAGCTCAGAGAGCCAGGCACCCTGGGTCCATGGTCCATCCACAGCATTCAAGCACTAGCTACCTCCAGCTACACCAAAATTCAAGATCACTTTCAACTGCAGGGAGGGCAGCCTGGCAGCAGTTGGTGGTCCTGCTCACCATGAGCTAGAAAGTGACAGCCTGCAGCAAGCTGGGCAGCGCAGGACCGCCAATATGTATCAGACACCACATCTTACCAGAAGTTTAAAGGAAGCAGGATTTGCTATCTGTAAGGACTGCATTCAAGAAGGTTCCATCTTTAGGTTGTCCTGCACATGCATCCAGAGAACGTGTGACACCATCTCATGTTAAAATGGCTGGTTGCCAGTGTTCTTATCCAGTAGCTCTATGCCTGGAGACCTGCTAGCATAAGACAAGGATTTGGGTATCATCTTTTCTCTGAAAAGATCTTCCAGCCATCTCCTTCCTGTGAGTTTCAAATCATTGTACTACAAACCACCCTGTGGGGGCAGGACCTTTGTCCAATAACTAGTGAGAGATGAGAGGAAGTGGCCTCAAGTCGCACCAGGGGACGTTTAGGTTGGATGTCAGGAACAATTTCTTACATGCAAGAGTGGTCAGCCCAGGGAGGTGGTGGAGGCACTATCCCTGGAGGTTTTCAAGGAATGTGTTGACATGGCACTTGGGAACACAGTTAATGGTCATGGTGGTGCTGAGGTAACAGGTGGGCTTGATGACCTTAAAGTTTTTTTCCAGTTGTAACAATTCTGTGATTCTATCCTGTTATTCTCACTGTTAACCATCTAAGACAAGTAAGTAAAAATCTTCTAATTTTATGCAATTATTTCAGTATATACTACCTGTCTTGGTCCAAGGAACCCCACAGTCACATTTTCTAGTACTTCAAGCATAACAGCATCTCAGAAGATACAGCATTTATTAACCTCTCTGGGTACATGGGAAGGGATAGATGGGGTTTAGGGGATGCAGAGGAAGGACCCCAACATGCACATCCACTATGAAAATATACCACAGCATCTTGAACTCTGATTATCAACACTCAGAGCAAAAGCTTCTCATCTCCACAGGGATAATAAAACTGGTTAAGATTTAGGATGGTCTACAAAGAGCAATTACATCTTGTTAAGGATACCACATAAATGCAGGTAGCAAGGAGTGGATTATCTGTACGTAGCAAAGTGATGGAAAAGTAAATTTAAGTCCCAATCCTCCTTTACCTTCATTAAAAGGAGCAGGCTGCAGCCTAGCAGAGTGTTTAATTCAAATCTGATTCTTTCCTTCCTTTTTCCAAACTGACTTACAAGCAGGAAGAGCATACACATGGCAGAGAATACATTACTAACAATAATTCTTAAAATAAATACCAGGATATTAGATCTTCAGCTGCACACAAAATTGATACACTGTGCCTGTCTTATTCCAAGCTCATGCTCTGAAATTATGCCTCTATTTGAATTATAAGCAAAAGCTTTTCTCAAAAGCCTTTGCAATTTTTATACCTTACTTCCCCAAGTACTCCTTTAGTAGTCTGTCAGATGAGGAAATACAACTTTGCTTGGGGAAGGAGCACAAAACCGTCCCCATGACTCATCTGCTGCTTGGAATAACCAACTGTGGTCTTCAGCTGCAGCAGCAGGGGAAACAGCACTTAAAAATCTGAGGATAATTAGCAATTTCAGCATTAATTGATACTTCTGGGCAAGCACAGCTGAGGCTGTGAGTGGACTTGCAAGGGATGCTTTAACCCATGCAGGATGGCAGTGAAGAGTCGGTATGACACAGCTGTTTGAAGTCATGGTGAAGTCTATTGGAGATTTTAAGCAGTTCAAGTGGCATGTAAGTGTAACTAATGAACGAGTCAAGTGATAGATATCCTATACACTCAATACCTGCCAAGTGTAAGCCAGAAAGTTACAGTACCTTAAAGAAATTAGCACATTTGCTACATTTATTAGTGTAAACAAGTGTAGCACAGTTACAACATTTTCACAGAATCCCAGTATGGTGGTGGGTGGAAGGGACCTCCACACCATCTAATCCAACTCTCCTGCTAAAGCAGGGGTGTCCACAGCAGCTTACCCACGATCACAATATCCAGGTGGGCTTGGAATTTCTCCAGAGGAGGAGACTCCACAACCCCTCTGGGTAGTCTGTTCCAGCACTCCCACACCAAAGGAGTTTCTTTTTGCATTCAGAATCTCCTGGATTAAAGTTTGTGCCCCTTGACACTAGCAATATAATTTAAGGCATAATCCAGATAAGTCAACAAAATAATGGGTAAAACAAATAAATATAAAGAAACTGAAATAACTTTGTCACAGCTTATGTAGTTTATCCTCAAACTGCTGCTGCAGTCCAAATTAGATACGCCACTGCTCTTCAGTTTCTTGCTCCTTACAGGGAGCAGTTAAGGTGCACCTGTGAGGTATGACCATCTTGCAGCACAGAGAGAAGGAAAGGAAACACACCAATACTCAGATCTTCAAGACCCACTGGTACTCATGAGCGCTCAGAGCACTGCTTGTTAGCTTCATACTGGAGGAGCCTCTCCAGGGACACAGCTCTTCTCACAGGAGTGTAGGGTGCTGTGCATGTGTGTTTCTGGTGTCTCATGAGGCTTCTTACACAGCAGGATAGGTGGCAAAACCAGAGCAAGGCATGAACAACAAATGAAAGCAATTAAGTATTTCTACAAAACCACAGAGCAGTGCTGGTTCTGTAGCCCCAGAGGAGACATCAGGAAGCCTGACAGTCTGTACTGTAACCACTCAGGAGCTATTGGTGACGTCCAAATATTTACTTCAACAATCCAGCACAAAACTATACATGTACCACAACACAGGATTATTCTCTATTTTCACACTACCCAGCTAAGACAATATTGCTCAAGCTACCTGCCAGCAGAGCTCCAGAAAATACACTACAGAATTTAATTTCTGAGACACAGCACTGTGCCAAGGAGCACTGTGTTTGAGGAGCTCCCTGCAGCAGACGGGAGAACCACTCCTGGAAGAGCTGATGACAACTTGCAGCGCTGCTCTGCTGCACCATGGATTCAGAAACTTGCCCCAGGAACCATGGCAAAACCAGCCTGGATTTGGCACATACACAAAAGCAGCCTCTCAGAGCAAGGAACAGAAGGAATGCTACCTGTCAAACTTCAGTACTTAGTAAGATCGTTTTGTAAAGTGATTCAGTAGATGGAGGGGGAAAACAAAACAAAACAAAAAGACCAGTCTGAGCTACCAGTGTGGATTACCTTGTAGAGATCAATGGGAAAACCACCAGCAGTTCTCCATCAATCTCCTGGTCAAGTTCTCCTTCAAATCTGGATTCCAGAGTTGTTTCAGATCCAGATTATGCCTCTCTTTCACTCAGCTCCCTTTCCAGCCACTGCTGATGACCTAAGAGCTACATTTTTGAGAATTCCTTTCAAGAAAACAAAGATGACCCCAGATAATGACCCCAAGTCCTTCAGGAGCAACTCAAAGCCTTTCTAAGCCAGCACAGAGCTGCCAAGGAACTGTGGCGACTTCCAAAATGTCCATCTTTAGCATGGAACCAGCCTTTCTAAAGGCAGAGGCAAAACCCGCCTAAAAACATGACCCCAGAACAGTGACCTGTATGTATTTAGGTATTTTAGCATATTGCACTCAGTAGAATTTAGTCCCATGATGGTTCAGCCCTAGGAAGTTGCACCTCCTAGCTCCACAGAAGTCCATGTGCAGCATTCAGAAGCTTCAACAGTCTTACAGTACTAACACTGTCCTTTTTAATTAGGTTTTCTATTTTGGTTCGTTCTATACCCATGGAATTCCAGACTGCATGCACATGTTTATTAACTAGTCAGGAATAAACGCATGTCAGAAAAACTTCTTAGGAACAACGCCTGTAAATTTGAGAGGTGGAAGCATGGGCAAGAAGAAAACATGCACTATGGCTTTGTTAAGAGTTCATTTCTCACATAGAAGGTCTGAGCATTGCAGTCTATGGCCTCAAGACTTAGTTTTCCTATATAAATGCAAAGCACAACTGCAATAATTCTACCACAGACCATGAAGAAATCGATTTAGCAATCTGAACATAAATTAAGCAATGTTTTTGATTCAGTAAACTTGTTCCTATGTAGATCAGAACAAGTATTAGTGAGGGTCAGTGACCCATACCCAAGTATTTGCTTTGATGAAGTTCATAGGAATTTTAAATCAGAGCACACTTCAAAGTATTTGACCTATAGATCAACTCTTTGCACTTTTTAAAAGCAATTTTAGTGAATTGCTGGGAGCTTTCCTATTTGTGATGGAATGGTTTCAATGTGTACTAATGGAATTACATATTAATCAAATCACAAATTCAGTGACTAACAAACTTCTCATGAATAAATAGCTCCCAACTGCACAAAGCCTAATGTCACTAGAAAAGGATTTGAGGTGATTTTTATTATTCAACAAGTGTTGTGCCTCAACTGCTTTCTTAAAGACAAAATGAACACCTTTGTGGAGAAAACAGCAGTTATCTCAGTTTCCCTGACCTACCTAAAAGCTATGTTCAGGGCTTCCAGATTTCATCTTGGTGTTTGGTGCCACTGCATAAACACAGCTTCTTGTGGAGCAAGCTTTCTGTGCAATTGCTTTTAAAAAAAGCCTGCATTATAACTGACATCTCTTGAAGCTATTTAACTGCGTTCTTCCTACATTCCAAATGCTCATATTCGCCCTTGTTAAATTCTATGCACATTTGAACAAATGCATCCCTAGCTCAGATCCTTTCAACCTCAAGCAATATCAAGTAATTGGTGCAATAGCTTCATGGGTTTTAGAGGAAGATCAAATGAATTAACGTCCCTCAAGTAGCAAAATAGTTCTGAAATTTATGTTCAAGTAAATCATTTAAGTAATGAATTAAATTCCTCAGAGTGACTTTTTTTCAAAGAACCCAAACTAACACATTAGTGAAGAATGAGATTTCTGAATGCAAAAGCTTGCAAGATATTTAGTTATTTTAATTAAAAAGTAGAAGTGGTCTGAAATAATACAAGCAGGTGGTACCAGAGTGCCAGGGTACTACCCAAGTCCCCACAACAACAGAATAACAGTAGATGTGTGAAGGGGAACTCTTTTTTATCCATTTTCACAGAACAAAGATGGATACATGAAGGAAAAAGTATACCCAAGGCAGAACTCAGAGCTCCAGAATCTTCAACTCCACTACAATGATTCTTGAGTCCTGCTAAGTTGCAAAAAGCATCTTCTGAATTGGCTTGAACTGCTTCATTGAAACCACACAGGCAACTGTGGCATTTGCAGATGGGATGTGACTGGGAGAAATGGGATTCTCCAACCAGAACAAAATCCTAAGGCTTAAATAGATCCAATTTCAGCATAAATCTATCAAGGACTCATCATTAGCCTGGCACTGACTAATGTGGCTGCCAGCACATAAGTGTTCCAGGCAACGGCAGTTAAAAAATACCAGTCTCCTTCCCCTTGCCTCCCACTTTCAGGCATTTGAGCAATCATTTAGCAAGCCTGTGATAATTAGGAACTAATTAAATAACTAAAATTGTTTCAGCATTCATCATTTTCTTTTCATGAAAGTCACATTTTTAGATTTTTATGGCTTTATTCTTATGCCTCAGACTCAGTCATGTGAAAAGCAGAGCCTACCCACAGCCACAGGCTTGCAAGTCACACTGCAAGCCGTGGTCTAGAAAGCCACTGCCCCTGACAGCTATCTGCACCAAATGGGGATCTGCTTAGAATCTGATCATCATTTTGGTTGGAAGAAATCTTTAAGATCAACTCCAACCACAAACACAGCACTGCCAAGGCACCACTAAACCATGTCCCTCAGCACATCTGCACAGCTCTTCAATTCCTCCAGGGATAGGGACTCCACCACTACCTTGGGCAGCACGGTCCAAGCCCTGACAACCCTTCTGAGAAAGAAATTGTTCCTCATGTCCAACTTAGACTTCCCCTGGCACAACTTGAGGCCATTTCCTCTTGTCCTGTAGCTAGCTCCTGAGGAGAAGAAACTAACACTACCTGACTTCAATCTCCTCTCAGGTAGTCCAAGAGAGACAGGTCTCCCCTAAGCCTTCTTTTCTTCAGCTCCCTCAGCTGCTCCATACAAGACCTATTCTCCAGAATCTTACACCTTTGTGGTCCTTCTCTGGACATGCTCCAGCACCTCAATGTCATTGTAGTGAGAGGCCTAAAACCGCAGCCTCACCAGTGCAGAGGGAGAATCACTGTCCTAGTCTTGCTTAATGCCCCATCACTGCAATGAGAGCCAACACTGTCACCTTTAGCACTGAGAACAGGTCCAGCCAACACAGTCACCTTTAGCACTGAGAACAGGTTCAGTTGCTTCTCCACTCCCATGAGCCCAGGAACTGAATGCTGAAGAGTGTCCTACCATCCTGCTTTAATACACAACTCCCATCTACTCACAAGCCTGGCATGAGGGGTGTTCTCCAGCTACATGAAGAATACTCACTACAGCCACCATGCTCTCCTGCTCCCCCTTTCCAAATACTTTGCACCTCACAAGGGTTTGTCATCAAAGTCAAGAGAGAGTAGCTTTGCTGGTTCTCTCAGCACCACTTATGACTATATCTTCCCTTTTTTTTTAGGCAGCAAAAGAACATTTTCATGTTACACCTGAAGGTCCAGTGATCCAAATGAAGAACAAGGACAACGTTTGCTTGTTAAATTTAGTTCTGTTGGTCCCAGCAGCCCCAGACCACAACATACAATGAAGCCTCTGGGTCAAAGATGGCATCTCCACACAGGTCAGATCCAATGTGACTCTTAAAACATGTAAGTATACTTTAAGTGTCAGAGCTTCTGTTTCACTATTCCTTCACTGGCCTCCTTCACAGGTGTTTAATACAAATACAGATGGAGAAGCCCTCACTTGTTTTCTCTTTTCACAGCATGGAGAGCCTGAACACAGAACCAAAATAGAAACACGAGATGGAGCAGCAGCTGGTGTACAGTACCTCTTGATGCAACCTCCCCACATCTGAATACAGCCTTCTGCTCCTGTCCGTGTCCATCCATCCCCTCGTGACTGACAGGAATACCCCAAGCAATACGAGAGACAACCAAAAGCTTCTTGATTTCATCGTTTCAGGTCTGTGGAAAGCAAGAGAACAGTCATGAAACAATCATTTCACAACAAAACCCAGCTCGGCTCCAAAACACAGCAGAAGCTTCAGTCGACAGCACCCATCCACGCTCAGTCAGTGCTGGTGGAGCTTTACCGATTCCCACAGCATGTAGATGTGCTGGTTTGAGGTTAATTGGAATATTTTAATGAAAATAATTAGATTACAGGTTGTGAAAAGTAAACAGTGGTGATGTCTGCTTCGCTTGTAGGCTTGCTGAGATGTATAAGAACAAGGACACAAACACAGATAACAAACAGAGCGAATCTCGGTCTCTCTAGCTGGCTTTGCCCTGTTGGCCTCTCTGCTAACCTAACTAACCACTCCCCTTCTAACCCCCCTTGTCCATCCTCCAAATTCACCTTGCACATAAGGCAAACCCTGGGGTAAGGTAGAGGGGTGGATAGAAGGTGGAAGGGTGGTTGGAATCCCCTCCTGGGGACTCTGATTTCTGGGAGGGGGACTGTCTTTCTGTATTGCCTTTAACTTGTATATTTCAGTAAATATTCATGGATATTGTGTATATCTCTGCTTGTATATTGTGCTAAGTGGTAAATAGAGCTTCAGTCCTTTACTTCCAGCCAGCTGAGTCTAGTCTGGGTGATTTTATAAAGTGGGGGGTGGGAACTCCCAAACCATCACAGTGGACAACACAGATTGTCTTGCTTTGTCCTATCAGCACGCTGGCAATGAATTCCCACACTGGAGTGGTTTTGTGAAGCATTTATGGCAAAACTACCCTCCAAGAACGTGCTGTGACCAGTCTGCTCCCACACGGCACCTGCAGAACCAGCACCCTGGGATTTCTAAGCCTAACCACTGAGGGCAAAAGCAAACCACATCAAAACACTCCATTATAGTATGACAGCAGCCAAAGAGTGACTTCATCCCATCTCAAAACAGAGCACAGGGACCCTCTGTCAGGGACTCACACTTGTATCTTCAGCAGATCTTCAGAAAAGCCCTAGACAACAATGTTCACATCTTTGACTACTGAAGGCTTGCACCAGTGTGACAGAAAAATATCGTTAATCCACCTGATCCAGGGGATGACACTGCCTCAAGCAGATATATCCACTGCCACCCCCTTGAACTGTAATCAGGTTTGCAGGTCTGACCAGCCAGGGTCTGACAGCCAAAACACAAGAACAGTCACTGCTCCCCAAGATGGTTACCAAACCCACTAGAACTTGCAAGAGCAGCAACGAAAGTGCTGAAGAGGGCTGATGTGTTTCTCCAACCACAGTGTAGGCAAGCCCCACTACTGAACTATTTCTCCACTTCCTTGCCTCCAACCCAACCACAGACACTTCTAGTCCCTCCCACACCTACCCTACTCAATAGCAGCACCATCTTACTTCAGTGACCCACCACAGCCCCACATCAGCTATGAACCAGGAAGATGCAAGCAAGGGCTTCCACCACAACTGCATCCACTTTGAGCACAGTTCTTGCCTTGTGTGTTTTAGTGGATTTGGAAACAAAACCAATGCAGTTACTCAGTGCTGGCAGACAGAGCTACCAAGTGTTTCATGCATGCATAGCACGGTACTGGTGCCCTGGAAGCTCAGCCAGGAAAGCTCTGTACTTCATATGAAATTTTTTGGGGGGGACAGGACACCAAATTGTGTCATTCCTTTTCACAATAAAAATACCAAAGGAGCCTTCAGACCTGGTAGCCTTTTGGTGATAGCTGAGGGAAGCTTTGACCTTTCAGAGGATGCTACCACAGACCTGTAATGAAGCATAACAGCCACTTAATGAAGCAAGCAATGGCATTTCTACAGCAGGCAAGTGACAGGCTGCTGCTTGGTTGGAGCAATATGCATTAACAAGGCGAGATACCTGCTAATGGCAAAATTAATGCTAGCTGAATTAAGTCACCATGACATTCCTTGTCATGATGGGACTCATTTTACAGTGTTTCCATGCCACATATTTGCTGCAGGGTACATCCAACCCTTGGGGTACAACTACACATTTTGGAGCCATGACCATTTACACCAGCACTGACCTCTGGTCTCAGCTATACAATGTGGGCTGCATTAAAAAGAGTGTGACCAGCAGGACAAATGAAGTGGTTCACCCCTTTATTCTGCTCTTGTGATAACTCACTTGGAGTAATATGTCTGGTTCTGGTGCCTTCAGCACAAGGACACAGAACTGAGGGAGTGGGTCCAGAGGAGATCACAAAGATGATCAGACAGCTGGAGCACCTCCCTTAGGGGGACAGGCTAAGAGAGTTGGGGTTGTGCAGTTTGGAAAAGAGAAGGCTCTGTGAGACCTTAGAGCAACCTTCCAGTACCTGAGAGGACCTACAAGAAAGCTGATATGGAACTTTTTACAAGGGCTTGTAGTGACAGCACAAGGGGCAATGGATTGAAGCCTGAGGAGGGTAGATTTAGACTGAGTATTACAAAGAAATTCTTCACAGTGAGGGTGGTGAGACACTGGAACAGGCTGCCCAAGGATGCCATGGATGTCCCCTCCCTAGAGATGTTCAAATCCAGGCTGGATGCAGCCTTTGGCAAACTGGACCAGCAGGATGTTTGTGGCAAGGGGGGCTGAAACCAGATGATCTTCCAACCCAAACTATTCTATGAATCTCCCTGAAGACATCATGCACAGATCGAGCAGAGCCTCCATCCACCACACCCCACAGAGCTCAGGCATTGCTGTTTCTCGACACTAATGTAAACACCCTGAACTGAGAGCACTCAGGATAAAATCAAAATTTATTAGGCTTTCTAAATTCCAATTAGAAACTTCAGAAGTAACGTTACTGGGACTACAAATAAATGTTTAATAAACCCAAGTCACTCTATCAATAAGCGACAAGTACATTGTTACCTTATGAATTGCTCCTGCACAGCAATACTGTTCCTCACGTTTAACAGAGGTGTTTTGTATGCTCAGTTGATACCATCACAGCAAATACAACTATTTCACTTTGCAGTTCTAGAGACCTCTGACTCATATGCTACTTGAAATTGCAATCCTGGAGCAGAACAGGGGACCAGCCTGTTTAATGTATATTTAGTAAATAACAAACTGCTAGAAGACATGACGGTGTTTGGCTTAGGATACCTTTAGCACTCCTCCACCTGCTAGAAACTGTTTGTTTTACAAATGCGGTTTACAGAACATCTTTCTCTAGTCAGTTTAGAAATTACTTATTTTTATTGCCTGCTGACTGACAGCACACTAATTGCTTTCACTTGCAGTAAGAAGCAGCACACACTAATACACATTATATATACGAACAGCCCAAACTAAGCAACAAATACGCATCATAAATAACAAGCGAGGGTTAACTCTCAAGGTGTACGGCATTTTGGTGTCCTAAACCATAGCTCAGCACTGCCTTACCCTGAGCCAAGCAGAAGGCTCCCTGCAGAATCTAGTCTGTGGTTACCTCATGCAATACAGCTAGGGATTGCAAAGTAGAGTTCCCTGAAGCCAACAGGGGGAAAAAAAAATAAAAAATCTATCGATTGAATAGATCTGGACCAGCGCAGTAAACTCAGACAGGTTTTACTACCAATTTCCTTTCCTCACTGGAACAAGAGACATATTTGCAGGATGTAAGCCTGTAAATCACCAGCCAGATAAATCAAAACTAGTGTGTGAAAATGTCAGCATAAAACAACCAATTGTACTCTGCAGAAAAAAATAAATAAATGAACATTTGTGGCTAAACACTTAGAAGTCTCTTGAGTTTTGGGGTGGAGTTGGGAAGGTATCACAAGCCTGCTCTTAGTGTCATCACAGAGGGAGATTTCAATTTATAATGCAGAAATAAGTAAATGTAATGCAGAGGCTGGAAGTAAACCAGGCTCTTTTAAAGCAAACAAAGTTGAGCATCACATCCATCTGTGACACCTTTCCTTTGGTTCCAAGGGAATTCCTTCTGAAGCAACTTTGGCTTTACATTAAAGATACTACGCAAAGCCTAAAAGTTTACCCAATGGCTGTTGTTTCTCCCTCTGAGCTAGAGCAGCATTACAGCTTTCCCTTCCCTGCAGCTGGTCTTGTTTTACCAAGAGGTGATCCTGCTCTGACAGAGGGGTTGGACTCAATCTCCAGAGGTCCCTTTCAATCTATGAGATACTTCCACAAGCAGGGCAGGACCACACTATGCAGCACTATACGAAGAAGCCCAGATACAACAGCTGTTTTAACATCCAAACAGTTCAGAAGGGTTTGTGCAGACCCCAACATACATGGAGAACCTCCACCCACAAGGATATTAGTGGAACACCTCTGAATGAAGAAAAGTAACAGCAAGCAGACGCAAGCCAAAGATGCAAGGTACAAGTTTCAGGGTACAGGCTTTAGAACTGCTCAAGCAAAAAGGGTCACCTTGAGAAAGGAAAGGGAGTAACCACAATGGCCATTTGAGAACAGAACACTACAAATCGTTTAAAGCATCTCTCTGACCTGCAGTATGAGTTGTCAGACAGATTGCTGCCAGAGATCCTACAACTTTTTCCTCCGCAACACAGCATCTTTAAGGATTCAATTTATGGTCACTGTAGTAGCATAAAACAATCTGCCAAAAGCAGCTACAGGGTTTGCTTTCAGAGCTACTTAGTCTGTGTGGGGGTTTTGGCACCAAGGAACTGACAATTCACAATAGCTTTTAATAATTTCCAACAAGCTTCACATTAGAAAAAGAAAGGTTGAATTAATTACCTGAAGCTATGACTGTTGCTATAGCAAAAGGAAATCACTCAGACCAAACCCTTACCTTGATATAAACGGGTTCATTTAACACTAGATAACAATCTGGTCTTCAGCTCCTCTACCATCAGCTGTTTCAATTGCTTCAGCCTTATCTAAACAGCATTTCTGTGGCTGGCAAAATAATTTTTGATGCCCATAATTTCTTGAGTGCTACACGTGTTACAAAATTAAGGGGAAATTTCCTTCTAAGATAACCTTTCAGAGAGGCATAACAAAGCCAAATCATTTCAGCCACTACCAGCAGTATCTCCTATAAATACTTCAAGTTTTGATGCATTAAGAACTGCTGGGAATCAGCTGCAATGTTTAAGTACAAATCGGGCATTTCACTTGAGCAGGAGAATTCTTATTTTGTTTGAACTTTGTTTTCTCCCAAAATACTTCTACGTCCCCAGGAGAAATCTAAGGAACATGACTCCAGCAGGGTTGAAGGGCTGCCAAGAAGCTCCTAAATCTCACAGGTATTTAACCCTTGTTTTCAACCCTGTCGAGAAATTTCCATCTGAGGTAACCTTTCAGGGAGGCATAACGGCTGAAGTTATTTGGCTTCGTTATCTGCACTATCTCCCAATAAATACTTCAACTTTTGATGCATTAAAAACTTCTGGGAACCATCTGCAACGTTTAGGTACAAACCAGACGTTTCACTACAAGAAAAAAAATACATAAGAGTGAAGTTCCCCAAGGTATTTCCATTTTTCCAAAAGAATTTCGGAGAACCTGAATCCAGCAGAACTGAACAACCAAGAAACTCCTAAACCTCACAGATACTTCACCCTTGTTTTCAAGGCTGCCTCCATGACCCTTTGGTATGTTTCAATCACATCTTTGCTCTGAGGTTTATGCCCAGAGAAGTTCCGAACCAGCTCTTCCAGCACCCTCCGCTGCACACACACCACTTAGCCCCACCAAACCCCTTTCACTCCCGTCGTATAAGCATTTTGGACAAGCCAGGAACGAAGCTTAACGATAACACCAACCTCTCACTCCCAGCTGCAAACCCAAGCAGCCCGCCGCGGCCGGAGGCACCGGAGACTGCAAGTGTCCCACCCCGCGGTAAGTACCACGGGCAGCGGCGGGGCCCGACAAACGCTCCGCGGGGCCGGCAGCGGCCGCCGGCGCCACCCAGGGGCCGCGGGGGGAAGCACCGGCCCCACTCGCGATCGCGGTGGTTCCGGCTCCGCTACCGCTACCCACCGACGGCAGCAGCCCCGAACTCTGGTCCCTCCACGCCCGAAAAGAGGGAGCCGCATGCGGTCCACGGCCTCATCTCTACCTCCTGCTCCCCGCGCTGCGGAACACGGGTGGGGAGAAGCTGACACCATCCACCTCCGTCCCAACGCGCTGCGGGCGCACACCTGTTACCGCGCCCAACCCGAGGGCGCGGAGCGGGAGGACGAGGGTTCTCGGAAGGCGGCAACAGTAGCAGCGGCAACCGCAAACTCCCGAGCCCCGCGGAGCGCATGTAGGACGGAGGAAAGCAGAGTGGCGGCGATGGCAGCGCGGAGCCGCTCCAGAACCGAGCGAGACACGGGGCAGCGCGGAGCGCAACGGAACCTCTCTCCCCCACCACCCTCTGCGAAACACTCACACACAGCGGTACGGAGCAGGTGGGATCCGCTGCGGGACTCTACCCGGCAGCACTCACCTGCGGCGAAGACCGGGGCGAGAGGGCCGGACCGGGAGCAGCGCTGAGCGAGACCGGGGAGTGGGCCGGGCCGCCCCTATTTCTGCTCTCTGGGGCCGGAGCCGCCTGACGTCACCGCTCTATTTGCATATACCACCAATCGCCGCTACCTGTGCGGGCAGCGCGCCCCGCCCCTCGGCCCGACGGGGCTTTGGCGGGGGCACGGACCGGGAGGGACCGCGACACC
>VWZE01026298.1:311416-432364 GCA_013396675.1 Eubucco bourcierii
CCCCCGCCATGGCGGGACCTGCGGCTAGGGGAAGTGGCAGTGGGGCACAACTTGATTGTGAGCGGTGAAGGGATCCGTGGGACAGCTGCCCTGGGGGGTTTTAGGAGCGCGGAGCTGTTGGGGGGTTTGGAATGGGGGCTGGAGGTGGTGACCCCCAAACGGGTTGTCAAGCCCTGGAACAGGCTCCCCAGAGCAACATTGGAGTCTCCGTCCCTAGAGGGATTGAAAATCCGTGTAGATGTGCTGCTGAGGGACATGGTTTAGTGGTGACCTGGCCATGCTGGGTTAATGGTTGGACTTGATAATCTTAAAGGTCCTTTCCAACCAAAACCATTCTATGATGTAATGGTCTGCCCCGGTTACTGGGGTGCAGACTGTGCTGGAGTTGAGACAAGACCACCATGTGTCTATAAATCAGGGGTGCCCCTTGAAAAGAGGCTGGAACCAGGTGGGGGTTGGTCTGTTCTCCAACTAACAAGCAATAGAACAAGAGGAAGCAGCCTCAAGTTGCACCAGGAAAGATTTAGGTTAGACATGAGGAGCAGTTTCTTCCCCTAAAAAAGGTAGTCAAGTCCTGGAACAGGGAAGTGATGAAGTCCCCATCAAGGCCCTGTCCCTGAAGGGGTTTCAAAGCCATGCAGATGTCATGCTGAGGGATGTAGTGACCTGGCAGTGCTTGGTTAATGGTTGGAGTCGATGATCTTAGCAGTCTTTTCAAACTGAAACAATTCTCTGATTCCAAGAGGCACCAAACTGCCCCCGGTAGGACTCGGTAACCCACCACAAGCCTGGATCACAAAACACAGGAGCGTGCTGGTTTGTGAAGTGCTTCTGCTTCCACTCATCCTGCAGAACAGGGAACATTGGAATTCATTCATCTCCTCTTCACCATCACATCTGGTTCCCCAAAAAATCAATAGAACCATTTCTCATTTATTTTTTAAGAAGGGATGGATGTTTACAGGAGAAGGTGCAACCAGGCTGCAGGGCAGAGAGGATTTATGGGGTTTGGTTTCAAAGGCTATGAGGAGGATTAGGTGCAAACTGGACACATCGTAATGCCTGCAATTTACAACAGAAGGAGATGAGCAGTCTAAAAGACCTGATAAAACATGCCAATTTGGGGGGCTCTTCCCATAAAGAATCTTACAGCTGGATCCTGCTGAATTAAATTGGCTTTGTCATTGGCTTTGGCGTGAAAAGGACAGACCCTCTAGTTCAGATGTTTAGAAACACACAGACCATGCTCGAAAACTAGGCCCAAGCCCGGAAAACAAAACAAAACTTGCTTATTAAAGAATAATCCCATAGAATTAGGCATGAGATAGCAGAAGAGGCTATTTCATCACTCAGCCCTCATTTTATTTCATTTTCTTTGCAGGGAATACCAAGTGATCAGACAATTTGCTTTTCCAGATCTTTTCACAAAATCCCATTATGGTGGGGTTTGGAAGTGACCTCTGGAGATCGTCCAGTACAACTCCCTGACTAAACACGAGCATGCACAGCAGCTTGCCCAGGATCACAGTGTCCAGGTGGTTTTGGAATCTCTGCAGAGAAGGAGAGTCCATAA
This sequence comes from Eubucco bourcierii, assembly GCA_013396675.1. Lineage (NCBI taxonomy): Eukaryota > Metazoa > Chordata > Aves > Piciformes > Ramphastidae > Eubucco > Eubucco bourcierii. The sequence continues at coordinate 312,990 of VWZE01026298.1, forward strand.
CCTCTCTGGGCAGCCTGCTCCAGGGCTCCAGAACCCTCACCCCCAAGTAGTTTCTCCTCCTGTTCAGATGGAACCTCCTGGCCCTTATCCTGTCACTGGGCACTACTGAGAGGAGCCTGGCCCCACCCTTTGCTGTTGATCAGCATTGAGAAGCATCCCTCTCAGGCTGCTTTTGTCCAGGTTAAACAGCCCCAGGTCTTTCAGCCTTGCAGGACACCCTTAGTTCTTGCCTGTTAAGTTCAACATCTCTGAAATATTTTCAGTATTTAAAAAATATGGAGCTCATTCCACCCAAAGTGTGCACAAAGGCTTGTGGAGACTCCTTTTTTCCCTAGTTTCCTTCTATACAAGTGAATTGATCTGAAATTTCTGATGTAAGGGTTGGATTAGTAAAGAAATCACAAATTTAATAAAACAAGGAGTATCCACTATAAACTGTGCATGGGAAATGTGAAAATGGTCTTTCAGAGTGCTCTAGAAGAAGAAATGAGTGCTTTTCACAGCTGCCCCACAGGTTTAAGAGGTCTGAGGGTTTAAAAAAAATTTTTTTTAAAAAAAAACATATATAAAGCTGAAATCTAATCAGAGACAAATACATTGTCTTCAGAAAGATCTTTTTCTCTTTCCTGAGGGAAAAGAAAATTGGAAATAATATCAGTGGAGACAACTCTTCCCTATTTCCTGAAGGGAAGGAAGAAAAGTTGTGCTGCTTCCCCACATCATTTATTCTATGGAAACATGCCTGTGCTGCCAATCTGAGATATTTAGTGATCTGTCCGTATCTCTTAAAGACAGACATAAACACAAGATGCATTAGCAGACATCTGAAGTATCTGCATAGCCCTGACTTATTTATATCCACACATGCTACATGCTGGAGGATGCCGAGCAGGGAAGCAGTTCAGCAGCAACAGCTTGCCTGGCTGATATTTGCCATCATGCATTTGTAGCTGTAGGCACATTTTTGCTCATTTGATATCATAGAACTGGTTTCTTTGGGAAAGACCTTTAAGGTGAGTGCAACCATTCTCTAACTCTACCATGATGCTAAACCACGTCCACCAGCACCACATTTCTGCCTCTTCTAAACACCTCCAGGGATGGGGATTTGACCACCTCCCTGGAGAGCCTGTGCCAGTCCTTAAGAACTGTGTCAGTGAAGAATTTTCTTCTAGTGTCCAACCTAAATTTCCCCTGGTGCAGCTTGAGGGCACTTTCATTTGTCAGTGAAGAATTTTCTTCTAGTGCCCAACCTAAACTTCTCGTGGTGCAGCTTGAGGGCACTTTAATTTGTTACTGGTGAGAAGAGGTCAATCCCCACCTGGCTTCAGCCTCCTCTCAGGGAGTTGTAGAAACCAAGAATGCACAGGGCAGGGGGTTTCTGTGTGACACCGGTACCAAGACAGGGGAGAGCATTATGTGGCAGTTCCATAAGGCTGCTGCTACTTGTCTGTGCCACCAGCTGTGCACAGTCTCCCCAGACCACAGTGAGGCGCTGCCTGGTCCTTTGTCAGTCCTTAAGGTCACTCACCTCCTACACCATCAACACTGGGTCCTGCTGTTTTCACACCTGTTCCTAAACCCAAGCATCTTGCTCTTGATGGCATCTTAACCCTCTGTACTGGATGTGTTGGGCAGTTTGGATCATGTAAAGCACCCATCTGCTCCTCCACCAGTTATCAGATGCCAAACATAACCATGTTCCTGACCCACATATCTTAGAGTGCCCAAATTTCCACAACAGTCATTTTTAGTGCCTTCTCTTGCACACTTAGGTCCTATGCAACTCTCTCATATGTTGGTTCAAAATCTTTTGTTGTTCTCCAGCCTTTTGAAAATATTATTGATAAAAAATCAACTGGCACACACCCTTCCTTGCACCCTCCATCTCCAGCCGGTTCCACCCTGCTCTTCTTCAAACACTTTTCATCTGTCTGAGACCTTTTCAAAGCCCCATGGAAGGCTGCATACCAAAGGGTGTTATAGAAAGGATGCTGGAGGAGGAGGTGTGATACTCCCTCAGATTCTGGCTCACCCACTCACAAAGGCTGGGCAAAGCAAACAGCTCTTACAGACCTGGAGAAATAAACTGCTGCTTGCTTCAGAGCGATGGAAAACTGATAAATTCCTCATCTTCAGGGCTAGATGAGTTTGAAGCAGAATAATTGTTGTTTTCTTTTGAACTGGGAATTGAAGAGGCCAAAAAAAACCAGTGATTGGAGTCAGAAGGAAAAGAAAAATGGATTATTTTAAAGACAGACTTGGGGACGGGAAGATTCTCATGCAGACAAAGGGGGAAAACGACTTTGCAATTTATGTTTTTCTCATGAAAATACAGGGTAATCTGTTCACTGAAATGACAATTAAGCATTCTCTGCTTCCCTCAGTTAAGGAAAAAAATGAAAAAAGTTATAACCAGAAATCTCTGGAAGATTATAGGAGCTGAAACTACAAGTGATAATATATTTAATATGAGATGGGCAAATACAAGGACCCTGAAGAAGGAGAGACCTGCACCAGTCCTGGTCTTGGGTACTTCAGTGAGAGGAGCTGGAAATGTGCAACTTGTTGTCAGCTTTGACTGATGCCACATCAAGAATCTGATGAGAAATTTTAAACACCAGATTGGCAAGGCAGAGCTCTGTGTCACTGAAGATACGATGGCATTCAGGGGTGACCACGGCAGTTAGTTTAAGGGAAAGAGTTTTGAAGAGCAGATGGTCTCCTTTCAGTGAGATTTGTTTTTTTAGTATTATTATTCCAAAAAATGCATCACAACAGAGCAACACACACAGCCAAGACTCCCTGGTTTCTACCAGCAAAGGAATTAACTGGTAACTGTCTGAGCCATCTGAAATACCTCCAAAATCTAACAAGTGATGTTCGGAAGAGGAAGATAAAGTTTCCTTTGAAAAGTCAAACTTGGAATGACAGCAGATCATCCCCCACCCGCCTTGGCCAGTCAAAGGCAGTAATTAAGAGCTTGTGAAAGAACATTGCATTCACTGGAAACAAGATGCTGAGGAGGTAATAGGACAAGAAGATTCATGCTCATCACTTTTAGTTATTTGAACCAAGAGCCTAAATCAGACCTGATTAAACTAGGAACTCAAACCCCAATTCGAACAAAACTGGAGATATTAAACAACTACAAATGTGACAAGAGTCATGATTCAATTATTAGGAGTCCTTCTTTTAATTGCTTATTAAGATGACAGTGTGTATCTTTGCCTACATACACTTAACAAAGCCTTTCACTTTGACAGTGCATAAAATTATCCACGCCAACTGTATATCTTACTTTTTATGTCAACTTCAGAGTTGCTGGTTTTTCATTATCCTCTTGGTCACAAATTAATAAGGAGGAACAAATTTAATAGTGTCTGCAAACCTTCAGAGATTATGTCAGCCTTGTGTATCTATGCCAGTTAAATTACCATTTATTTCTGCTTAAATTTAATGTGGTCATCTTCACACAAACACACATGGATTTAAAGCCTGCTCTCAGGGTACAGCAGGAGAGGGAGGTACAGGGTACAGCTGGAGAAGGGCAACAAAGCTGGTGAAGGTTCTGGAGAAGAGATGTTATAAGGAGCATCTGAGGGAACTGGGATTGTTTAACACGGAGAAAAGGAGGTTAAGGGGAGACCTCATAGCCCTCTACAGCTACCTGAAAAGAGGATGGACTTAGGTGGGGGTTGGTCTCCTCTCCCTAGTATCAGGTGGCAGAATGGGAGGAAATGGCCTGAAGTTGTGCCAGGGTAAGTTTGGGTTGGAGATTAGGAACATTTTTTTCACTGAAAGAGTGGTCAGGGACTGGAATAGGCTGTCCAGGGAAGTGTTTGAGTCACCATCCCTGAAGGTATTCAAGAAACATGTGGACACGGTCCTTGGGGACACAGGTCAACGGCTGTGGTGGTGGTGGTGGGTTGATGGTTGGACTCAGTGGGGGTTTTTCCAACCAAAACAATTCTGTGGTTCTATGATCAGCACAGCAAGGGGCTGCCATGAACAGCTGATACGAAGCTCAGGCCTGAACTCTTCTAACCACACCACTGCAGTTATAATGCAGCAGACGGAAAAGACCAAGGGCAAGAGCTGCAAGAGTCTTTTGTGCACACCATTCTCCCATGTCAGTACCAGCCTATGGATGAGCCTTTGCAGCAGTGGCATGTCCTTTGTGTGGCCAAAAAGCGTTGAGGTACAGATTTAGGGAGGTGTTGCGCTTGATGACCATAGTTTTATGTCTTCATCATGTTTTAGTAAGTGATTGCTCCGTTTAGAAAGTGCCTTCAAGATCACAGAATCACAGGATCCTAGCATGCTGGGCATTGGAGGGGACTTCTGGGGATCATCTGGTCCAACCTCCATGCTAAAGCAGGGTCACCCGCAGCAGGTGTCCCAGGATCACAATGCCCAGGTGGGTTTTGTAAACTTAGAGACAAGGAGATTAAGAGAAGGAGATGCTGGATGCTGGATCACAGTGCCTTGTCCTTATTTCAGAGCTGTAATCCCCAAAATAATAATAAAAAAAATAAATTGTGAAAGATGTTTTATACCAAAGGAAATACTAAACGTAGAAACAGTGGTTTGATTCATTTCACAGCTGTAGTCTTTTTTGATTTGTTCGTAATTTTCTACACTACTGCTTCCAATTTGATAGTGTCTGGGGCTTGGATGACAATGAGAATGGGATAACAGATGATGAGCTCAAAATACTGAACACAATCATGCTTGCCCTACGTGTACCCACAATCAATATGTCACTGTGAGGAAGGAACCATCAGCCACTGGGCAAAGTTTGGAATAAGAAATGTCACGGGAACTCAAAGCACATTTCTTATTTCTTAGCAGTTGTCAGAGGAGCTGGCTGGGGAGGGGACATGTGGAAGGTTCAAAGAAATAGCCTCAGATATCTGAATGGAAATTGATATGGCACTCCCTCCATCTCCATTGCCCTGAGAAACCAAACACCCAAGGCTGACTGTAGGAATAACAGTGGGACCAGCAGGAATGTGTCCCATGGCCCTTGACAGAACTGTGGGAATGGCACCTATTTTCTTCAGTTCACCCATTCCTGAATATTTTTTGGTTCTCTTCTCCCAGTTCCACAGGGAAGAAAAGGCAGTGGACAGTGTTTATCAAAAGACAAGACAGCAGTTTGATCCATGGCCATGGATAATAATCACAGAATTATAGAACAGTCTGCGTTAGAAGGGACCTTAAAGATCATCTAGTTTCAACCTCTTGGACATCTTCAACTAAGTCAGGCTTTAATATTAACAAAGTGTTTAGATTTCTTTTCTGAAGGTCCTTGGCTGTTCGTATTTACAGTTGGGCCATTGACAAGTCCTGGTGCACATTTGGATGGTGATCTTCCTTTCAAGCTTCTCTTCTAGAGGAAGTGCAAAGTGAGGAGCACTAGCAGAGCTGGCACAGGAGGGGAGCAGGCAGTTACTCAAAAGTACAGGACTCCTGATCCACATTGTGAAGGGTCCCCATGTGGGAGAGAAAGAGGCAGATGAATTGAACAGATGAAGATGAAAGTGTGTGCACCAAAGCAAAGTACAAACCAGCAAGAAACACAAACCTGCCCCACCTGAAACGTTCCTAAACGTTTTTAAGCCATCAGAGTGTTTTATCTCATCACTAGTTTTCGCCTTACGCCTGTGCTGTATATCGCGCTCAAGGCACGAACAAGGCTGAATTGGCTGCAGATTCTTTAAATTGCCTCTGCAAACAGATGGCCAGCACGGCTGGGAGGAAGAGTGCAAGCAAGGAGGACATTCCTCCTCAAGAAAAATTAAGAAATTTAAATGCACCATCAGTGCTAAGAAAGACAGACCCCTGCAAAGCATGAGCCAGGCTCGGTTCAACCAGCAATTAAATGATTTAGAACGAGACTGTGATCATTTACAATTTTTAAAGGTGAAAGGTGTGATTTTGGTAATACCTTAAAATTAAAAGGCCAGCCACTCTATCTTTAAAATGATGGTTTCTCTCCTGGAAGACTTATCTCATTGTCAGTCCATTAGCAGCCAGCCAGAACCCATCCATACAAAAATAATTGGCTATTGATATACGGTAATGCTGAAAAGTTATTCTTTTTTTTTTTTTTTTTTTTTCCCCATTGCTACAGAAAGATGTCCTCTCCAGCCTACACTTTCAATCATTATAAATGCTGCTGTGGAAAACTAAAAACACTGCTCTGAGATAGATTAAGATCTACTTCACAAATAAATATATTTTATCACTAAGAGAAGAGGCAAATGTCACTGGTACCGAGTGTTTTATACACAGTAGAGACCACTTATACTGGAATTTTCTCCTCATGGGAAATTAATGTGACTAGCTATGCATGGTCCCCTCTGCAAAAGCAGGCTCCAACTCAGGGTTTATACCTGCCAGACACACATGAAGAATTTTCTGGACCACAACAGGAGCTCCTCTTTTTCCCTAGACTTGAGGTCCCATCTTCTCCTTTACTCAGGAAAATTCCCAGAACCCCAGCATGGTGGTGGTTGGAAGGGACCTCTATAGATCATCCAGTCAAACTCCCCTTACTAAACCAGGGTCACCTGCAACAGCTTGCCCAGGAGCACAATGTCCAAGTGGATTTGGAATATTTCCAGAGGAGACTCCACAACCTTTGGGGGCAGCCTGCTCCAGGGCTCCATCAATGTCACAGCAAAATTTTTTCTTATCTTCAAATGGAATCTCCTGGGTTCCACTTTGTGCCTGTTGCCCCTTGTCCTGTTGCTGGGTAGCACTGAGAAGAGTCTGCCCCCATGCCCTTGGCCCATACCCTTTAGCTATTGATCAGCATTGATCAGATCCCCCTTTTGGACTGCTCTTGTCCAGGCCCAACAGACCCAGGTGTCTCAGCATCTCCTCCTCGCAGAGGAGCAGCATCTTTATAGCCTTCATTGTACTCTTTCTGGTAGTTCCCTGCCTCTCTTGAACTGACAAACCTGGTACTGGACCCAGTACTCCATGTGAGACCTCAGTAGGGAAGATCAGAGGAAGAGAAGAATCTCCTCAACCTCCTGGTCACACTATTCTTCATGCACGCCAGGAGACCATTGGCCTTCTTGGCCACACTGAGCACATTTCTGGCTCAGGGTCACATCCTGCATATTACTGTGGGTCCTGGAGGAGCCACTATCCTGGGAACAGCAAACCCAACCACCAACACCAGCTGTTTGGCCCCATAAAACGTTCCTTGTGCACAGACTGGGAAGTTTGTGCTCAGGCTGTTAATGCTGCAATGAGCTGATGGCAGATGCTGCACTTGCCAGCTAAGCACCCCTCAAGAATAGCTAATAAAAACAGAGGACATTAGACTTGGTAATGCTGTATTTTAAAGATAAAGAGTCTCTGTTTGGAATCATGCTAAGGTTTGTGCTTTCTTGTGATCAGCTCTTAGAATGGGCTGACACAATCTTGAGGTGACTTGACAGAGCAGCTTATAAAAGCCTGTCTGGGACCATACACAGGGAGATATGAATGGAGAAAGTGGGGAAATAATTGAGTTTGACAGAGAACTTCTGGGACCAGAGTTTGAGCCAGTAGCTGAAATTTCTCACACTGAAGGCTCAAACACACACCAGCGAGAAATCAAGGTGCTGAATGGCTTCAACAAATCTGTCTGGGGACCTTACGTTGACTGATTTTGGGTTGTTTTGCCTTATTTATGGCAATTCGCTTGCCAAAGTTGTTGATAAAACATTTAAAGGAGTAAAAACCTGATGTTACATTTGTTTCATCTGCTTATTTTTCTTTCTTTATGTTTCCTGTCTGGCCAAATGGTCAGTGGTCAGGCATGGGAACAGGTTTCCCAAGGAGGTGGAGTCACCATCCCTAGAGGTGTTCAAGAAATGCATGGACATGGCACCTGGGGACATGGTTTAGTGGCCATGGTGTTGTTGGGTTGATGGTTGGACTGGATGACCTCAGAGGGCTTTTCCAACTTTATCAATTCTATGGTTCTATAAATTTCCGCTGTAACTCTTCCAACACAAACAATATTGGTTGCGTTTGTGTTGCTGTTAAAAACATGTCACTCTCAGCAGCTACTCTTCTGAGTCTCTGCTCTCCCTTTAGCAAGCTCTCCAGCAGTAAAAGGAAATGCTTTTGGGTTTGTTTTTTGTTTTTTGGTTTTTTTTCTCTTGTCTCTTATTGTGCAGAATTACTCTTGGATATTAGAGCTGTCAATGGTTAGTATTAAATCATTTCCCTGCCAATTCATTGTAATCAAATCTTCCACAAAGTCAATAGCAATAACATTTTTATAAGGCATTGTCTCTCTCAATCTATTAGGAGGCTTTCAGATCTTTGAATTTTCCATCCTGAAAATAATAAATAGTGACCTGGGAGAAAGCTTGAAACCTGTGAAAGTCACACCAGCAGCCACATAATAGCTCACACCAACCAAACCTTTAGGCCAGAGCTCTGACTAGTTCCACAAGTCATTCAGTCACTTGAGTGACTTTTATTTCCTGTAGGAAAAAATAAAATCAAAATGAATAAATGAGCTACCAGCCCCACTGGAACCAATAACAATATTTCCACCGTGTTTAAGGAGAGCAGATGTTGGCTTTGCAGGGTTTTGTGTGGTGTTACACCAAGTACATCTGCGCTGCAATGCACAGCTCAGAGAGAGACTCTGAAGGTGGTTTAAAGAGCTGCAGCACTGCAGACAGTAGCAAAACTCACCACAGAACTAAGTATTTATTTGCACTGTGAGCTTGTGTGCTGTCCAGTAACAGTCTTTGGCACCTGTGGTGTTAGCTTAGCAGCGGTACATTGACACTTGTGTGAGCACAGCTGAGGCTGCTGCAGAGCTCAGGTCCCTCCCAGATGCACCACCCAAAGCAGTGGGTGCTTCACAGCCCATGGCAAGATGCTGAGATACATCTTTGAATGGCAGGATGATCTGGGTTGGAATGAGCTTTAAAGTCCAACCCCACTGTAGTCAGCAGGGACATCTGCAACTACAGTAGGTCATTCAGAGGCACAAACAACATGAATGGTTCCAGAGGTGGAACACCTCCCACCTCTATGGGCAACCTAGGCCACGGTCTCACCGCTCTCAGTGGAAAAACTATCTTCCTTCTCTCCACTCTGAGTCTTCCCCTTGTAGTTTCAAACCATCAGTCCTCGTCCTGTCACAATAGGCCCTATTAAAAAAATCCTGAGCCCAGCTTTTTGGTTTGCCAATTTAAATACTGAAAGGCCACCAGAATGTCTCCTGGAGCCTTCTCTTCTCTAAGCTAAAGAACACAAACTCTCAGCCTGGCCTCACGCAGACAGCTTCCAGCCCTTGCATCACTGTTGTGGCCTCCTCTGGCCCTGTTCCAACAGGTCCATGAGATAAATATCATCTCCTTCACTATCCTTTCTCCTGAAAAACGCTTTCACTTGCCTCTTAACCAAGTCCCCTGGATAAACTCCAGTTTAATTTCCTTTTGTCTTCAGGAGAGGCAGAGTCACACTACTGGGGGTTTCTCTAAGTTAGAAGGAATCGAAGCAGGTCACAGGAAAAGGCAACACATGATAGGCCACCTTAATTGCAAGCGTACAGCTTGCATGGAATCCAGCAGAAGTTTTGGATGAAAGGAAATGGCACAATTATGGCTTCCTACCATAGCTATTTGCAAACACAGATGGAGGAAAAATTACAATGAATGAAAAAACCCAGATTTCTCTATAGTTCTGCTGTGCTAATGTTAAGCTGTAACTCCATAAATGGAAGGATAAAGGCTTCTCTAAATGAGTTTGTTCAGCCTTATGAGGAAAAGGCTCAGGAGGGGACCTTACTGCTCATCCAGCTACAGCAAGGGAGGGCAGTGAGATGAACCCAGATGCTCCTCATGGACACAGAGCAAATGTGCATGGCCAGGGGCACAATAGAGTGTGTTCTGGTTAGATAGAAGGGTGGGGAAAAAAAAATCACTCTGAGGGAAGTTAAAGACTACAGCAGGGGCCCAGAGAGGTTGTGGGATTTTTCTTTCAGAATATTTTAAATTTGATTGGATGAAGCTCTGAGCAACCTGCCCTAACACACCCTGCCTTGAGTGAGAGGTTGGGTTTGGTAACCAGCAGGGCTCCTGTCCCCCTAAGCTAGTTCTGTCATTTTATAAATAGCTTCTGACATCAGCCTGTAGAAAAAGCAACATCACTCAGCGAATACATACAACTGATCCCATGATGGCTTTCAGGCAGTCAGGCCAGTCTGTGGATATTCTAAAGCTACTGAAAGTAACAAATATCCAGCTGACTTCTACCTGGAAGAGCAAAGCAAAGGCCCAGATGCCAAACCAAAAGTGGAAACTGATCTAGAGAGATTTTTCTGCCTAGAAGCAGAAGTTCTGTTGAGAATCACACATGGGCTGTCATGATGAACAGCTGCTGCTGCAACATTAAATGGACACGTAAAAAGTCTATTGATTCATTTTCACTCTTATGAAGACTCCTGATGAGTTCAGTAGGCAGATCCTTTACTTATGCTGGTGTCTGGACATGTTCTGGGTGATGATGCTCCAGGTGATTCCTGCTTCTTCAGGAGAGATTCCCAACATATCATCTCAGCATCTTCCTTGAACATCAGCTCTTCAGCCTGAGATTACTTAACCTGACTTTAAATACCATTAGTGTTGCTGTGGAACTTCAGAATCACTTCTACAGCTTAATACACACTCTCAGCATGTACATCCTTCTTCTGTGGATTTTACTATACCAGAGGATCTCTCAAAGTCATGGAGCAGTTTGTCATTAGGTGACTTAGTCCTTCTTGCACTCACAACAGCAGTCCTGCAGTCAGACAACTATCAGCACCTGAACTAAACTACCTGAAAGTGAAGGTGTGTGAGGCACAACACAAGCTCTGAAGGAGTTGTGCTTTCTCAGGTTAATTTGAGCTTTGGGGGAGTTCAGTGACCTTGGTGTCACTGAGGCATCAGCACCATAACCCTTCAATTAACTTACTATTTTGTTTACACCTGCAAAAACAAAGCTGATTTTGAAGATACCTTAATTGGTCTAAGCCAACAGTACTGTAAGAAATAGCAATGGTCCCAAAGTGATCATCTACTTATGAGTGGGTTTCTCCTAAGGTTGGCTTGCACACCCATACAAGAGATCATAGAATGGTTTGGATTGAAAAGGACCTTAAAGATCACCTAGCTCTAACCCTCCCACCATGGGCAAGGACATTTTCCACTAGACTAGGTTACTCATGACCTTGTCCAACCTGGCCTTGAACACTTCCAGGGAGGTGACATCCACAACCTCTCTGGGCAACCTATTCCAGTGTCTCACCACCCTCACTGTCAAGAATTTCTTCCTAATCTCCAGTACAAACCTGCCCTCCTCCAGCTTCAATCCATTCCCCCTCATCCTATCACTCTAAGCCCTTGTTCAAAGTTCCTCGCCAGCTTTCTGGTAGGCCATCCTTAGGTATTAGAAGGCTGCTCTAAGTTCTCCCTGGAGCCTTCTCTTCTCCAGGATGGACAGCCCCAACTCCCTCAGCCTGTCCCTACAGATGAGGTGCTCCAGCCCTCTAGTCATTCATGGCCTCCTCTGGACCCACTTCAGTAATTCAGTCTCCTTCTTGTGTTGTGTGCACCAGAACTGGATGCAGTACTCAAGCACGACATAAAGCATGGAAGTACTCTGCAAGCACTTCTCTCCTGTAAGGATGGGTGACAGGGCTACATCTGTGCAAACAACAGCCTGGAGTTTCATTGATTCTGATGGATAATTTATTTCTGACTCTGCAAGGCAAACCCATAGAGACCAGCAGTCAATACCAGTAGAAGAGGATTAGCACAATAACACATATTTTTTGGGTCAGTGGGCAGGCAGAATGGTTATTATTCCTATTAGCTCAGGAGTCAGGTAGAAAAGGAAAAAGTTAGCATCAACTGCAGGCTGTATATATCTTATTTCTCCTTTTTCTCTGACAGGGTTATAAAATCTTCCACTATTCCATTCCTTTTTTTTTTTTTTTTTTTTTTTTTTTTTTTTTTTTTTTTTTTNTCTTTTTTTTTTTTTTTTTTTTTTTTTCCTTTTTCTTTTCTAATATTGATGCATTTTAAACAAGAAGAAATAGAGAACAGGGACATCTCTAGTCCCTATTCTCATCTCACCTTATTCATGTGTTCTGCAATTCCCTAATGTGTGGGAACCTGTTCAAAACTCCTCATTGTCAGCATGTTCACATCTCGAGGGACAAGCCCCACAGCTAATATTCAAGACAACGTGTTCCTGTCGACGAAGAATATGAAGAGCTGAATCTTTTCTTTTCTTTTGTCTTTTGCCTCTCAGATGGCAATGAGGATTTTGCAATCCTGTCTCCTCGGGGGCACATGGGGACCATTTAATATCTGCATTTAAACATTCTCTCACCGCCTCAAATCCCAAACTGAAATCTGAAAACCAGGAAATAGTTTGTTTCAGGATTCCTGAGCAACATACAAACAAATCTCTGTGAATAAGTAGACCTTTAAGCCTAAAACAACCTTTAAAACCTAAACAGGATTAAGAGCACCAAACTTAGAGGTCTTTACACTTCTACGGTTACTGCAGTCAAGGAATGAAACTGATGAAACTTGAAATAAAGGGCTTCTGCAAACAGGACAAAACCTATTTTTAAAGCACCATTCCCATGGGAAGTGGATAAACACTCCATTTTCCTCCTGGCTCATTTTCCATGCCCCACATTTCTTTTTGGCTCTCATAAGAGATTAATTGCTCCATCCTGGGTGTATGTGAGCTTTATAGGAACCTGTGTTAGCTCCATGTGGAGAGATTCTGGGAAAGCAGAAAGAGCTTTAGATTAGCTCCCTCATTTTGCTGTCATTCATAGAAGTGACAAGATTACAGAAAACACAGCTGACCTTGACATTAATTTGGTAATATGGTGTCTTCTGTGCTCCAAAGCCCACCTGGAATCTAGTCCTGAAGTTCCTACTGAAGAGTATGTGCAGCCCCTGGACCAGTTAGCAGTCGATCTCCACATCTCAGATGGCCAAGTTCCCTCCAAAATGTTTCTGGACATTTCAATCATCCCTGCGTCACCAAGAAAGTACAAGAACAACCTGTCCAAGATAGCTTGCATGGAGGAGGTTTTATGTGGAGCAGTTGGTTTACAGATGCTGTTATGGGCCTCTTGAAACATAGACTGGTCTGGATTGGAAGGGACCTCTAAAACTCACTCAGTCCAAACCCCCTGCAGTCATCAAGGACATCTGCAACTAGAGCAGGTTACTGAGAGCTCCAAAGGACCTGACCTGGAATCGTTCCAGGGATAGACATCTACCACCTCTCTGGCCAACCTGTTAATTCAAGTTCTAAATTATTATTCAGATAAAGCTCCCAGTTTTTGTTGAAGTGAAGATGAACAACTAGAGTAAGACTTGGCTCTACTTAGACTGGCCAAATTGTGATTCAACACCAAGAGAGTGAAGCTGGCTGAAACAGAGCTGATCTGGTGAAAGGGAAAGCAGCCAAGAATTACAAAGATATCCAGGAATGGACTAATCCTTTTCTGCTGTTATTAGGAAGGTTACAAATATTTAGAGTGATCATCAAAAAGCTCAGATTGGCCAGATGTGAGGTGTTACTCTCCTACAGGTAGAAATCATAGAGTTGGAAGTGTAGAACGGGTTGGAAAAGCCCTCCAAGATCCAATCAGCAACCTGAGACCATCATGGCCATTAAAACATGTCCCAGAGTGCCATGTCCACACGTTTCCTAAACAGCTCCAGAGACAGTGATTCCTCCACCTCCCTGGGCAGCCTCTTCCAGTGTCTGACAACAGTTTCAGTGGAGAATTTTTTCCTTATTTCCAACCTAAACCTCCCCTGGCACACGTTCAGGCCATTTCCTCTGATACTAGGAAGAAGAGACTGACCTCAGAGACCAGCCACTGGAAATCATCAAAGCCAAGATGGAACTCAATATGGAAAACTATTAAAAACCTAACGTGCTGTCTGACAATTTTTCATCCAAACAACTTGGTGAGCCCTTCTAAACAAGAAATACAACAGCACTTGCTGGAGTTGGCTTCAAAATTATCCACAATTAATAAACTGACCCATTCTATACACTGTGTTATTTCCCCTGACATTTTCACAAGCTACAAATCTGATAATACAATTACATGACAAGTTCAATCACTTCTTTATTTCATGTATATGTATATTATAATATTTTATAGCTGTATTACAGCAAAGACTGTTTACCCACGTTGTATCTTCCCTAGCATAACTCAAGAGCTTTGCTTGCCTAAGAAATTACTTGTCTGCATTTTGATTAAAAAAAAAGCAAAACCTCATTGTTCCCATGGCAAATGAATTCGGTCTTTAAATGAAACTCATTGGCACATCCTTTTCTGTGCAGCAAAAAAGGCATTCAGCTCCTTGAATGGTTTTAACCTCTAGCACAGCACTTTTGTGTCTGTATCTGATCCAGTCATGATTCATTTTTCTTCCAGAGCTTCGTCAGTTGTTTGGGCTCTGTACTTAGTTCTCAATGAACTGGCCATAACACAGTAGTTACAGTTCCCTGGAAAATGACACACGAGTAACTCTGTCAGGTTTTTTATTAGCTTGGATAGGTCTTTTATTTTAGCAAGGTCTTTTATTACCTTGGATAGCTTTGAACTGGTTCTGAAGGGGATGAGTGAGGAGATGGAGATCCAATTTTATATTGAGAGCCATTAATTCTTTTTAACCACAACCCCTTGATTATTGATAGGCTTTTGTTCCGTGCTGTCACCACACAACACATTGTTTGAAGTGAATCAGAGAGTGCAAACTTTCACAATTACTTATTTACTGGAGTTTGGATGGGTCACAGCAACCAGCCAGCAGAGGTCCTTTGACTTTCAGGATACAAAAAGCATCTGCTCTAGATCAGAAACTGATCTAATCAGTTTTGTTCCATCATATGTGTCAGGAAACATCACAGAAATGTTCTGGAGAAAGGAAGCATCTGTCAGTCTTAGGTGGTGGTGACACTTTTGTTCGTTAATCCACATCTTTTCACATGAAACCCACCTTGATTTGGAGTACTCCAGCTTTCCAGTGCAACAAATCCATAAATCCAAGTGAACTCCATGAAAATAAATGAGTGTGGGTGAGGCAGCAAGGCCAGAATCAAGCTGTAGAAGGGTATAAACGTGAAAAAAAAATAGAATATCATTGAAAATGTCAGTCTCAAAAGGTATATTCTTGCCAGAATACCATGTGACTCACCTCAATCTCCTTTCCTTTCAGTCTAGTAACCATGCACACTTCCCATGCACACTTTGAATTACCTTTTTATGGCTTCAGCAACTATTAAATGTGAACTGATCCCACAATTTGGATTCCATGTCCGGAGTAAAATAATAAGTTATTTTAATTGATTAAGTGTCCAGATGTTGCTCACCACTTTCCTTGCTTGGGAGCAAAACTCCCTGGTGCTTGACAGGATTTGGCCCTCTGTGCACAGTACCTGTGACCATGACACAGTCTGGTGGGTTTGCATTTAAATGGCAAGTTTGAGACATTTCCATTTTCTTCATGGACCCTGGTGTCAAGATCTCAGAGACAGATTAGACTGTCCTGCTAAAAAATTCATACTGTAGGGATCAGCTGAAGTTAAATCTAAGAGGAATAGTGCATTACCCTGGGATTAGACTCATATTTCAAACAGATTGTTCACTGAGTAAGATCTCTCAGTGTGAGTAAAGACAGCAGAGTGGGTACTAAAGGCACAATGCAAATGATGGGCTGGAGAGGAGATGAAGAGGATCCCAGGAGCTGCAGATGCCCTGTGGGTGAGATTTCCAAGGATAGCTCCTCCTCTGTTCCACTTAAAGGAAGAGAGGACAGATTGCTTTGGAAATGTTTTCAACAAAAGATCCCTTCAAAAATCTAGAATGAAATTATAAAATGTGGGAATAGAGCCTGGAGACTGGAAAGTTTTCCATAGTTTTTCTGAAATAGGTCATTCTGCATGTGAGCTACAACATGAAGGAAAACAAAAAAATCCTTGTTCAATCCTTGATGATTCCATAGTCATTCTTCCTTCCTCATATTTAGTCTAAATTTACCCTTTTTTAGGTAGATTTTAAGGAATACCTAAGGAAGAAATCTTTTACACTAAGGGTGGTCAGACTTTGGCCCAGATTGCCCAAAGTAGTAGGAGATGCCCCATTCCTGGAACCATTCCAGATCAGCTTGTTTTGAAGGCTTGTTGAGAAGGCTTTGAGCAACCTTCTCTAGTTGCAGATGTCCCTGCTGACTGCAGGGGAGGTTGGACTAGATAAGCTTTAAAGGTCCCTTCCAACCCAAACCAGTCTGTGATCTTATGATTCCCCCAGGATGGGAAGAACCAAAAATTCTTCTGTACCTGTAGGTGCTAATTTAATTTTTCCAGTTCCTCCTATATTTGCCATCTGAAAACACCTAAACATCAGCAGATTTTGGCCTCCACAATAAAAGTGTGATGAGCTGCCCTGATGTGGTAGTCACTGATCAGAGTTAAACACTAATACATTTTGTCAATTAAAAGTTTCAGTGGCCATAGTACAGTTGAACATGGAATGTAGCATATAATAATATGGGGAAAAAAACCCCAAATCTATGACAACATGAAAAAAACCTGAGGTGATGTCAAATGTTGCAGCAGACAACTGATTTATAGGTGGGTGTGTCACTTTGGCAAGACTTAGAATGGAAATAGTTGGATCAGGCTGTGTTAGTGACAGGAGATAGATGTAATATTTCAGATGTGACCACTGGATGAATTCTATCTCATCAACAATTCTGTAAAAGCAGCAGCTAAAAATGGATTATGTTTGTTTTTAGGGAATTAACCTGGCAAATAAACTCAATTTAATGCCTACAACACTGTGAGAGCTTTAAAGTGAATCTCACAGTTTCTCTGTAGCTTGGTAACAGTAATATTAGCAAACAGATGCTCTGAAACTGGTTTAATATTGCTAAATTAATTATTTTTGTTGGTGTGCTTGCCTTAATCCAAAGAGAACTGCAAGCACAGCAGAGTAAATCAGAAGTGAAATGCAATATTGTAGAAAGACCTCAGTGTACACAACAACCCTTTCAAAGATCATCAGCCCACACGAGTGGAGCAGTGAGTTTTATGAGACCTGAAGCAAAGGGCAGAGCAATGGAGAAGATTTTTCTGTCCCAGAATGCCAGCTGCTAATTTCATTTTCCTTGTGACCTTAATGACCAGCATGGGGAATTCAGGGAAAGGAACTGGCCACTTCATACATCCATCAGTAAAAATAACAGCAGCACACCTCTCAGCCCACTCCCACCAACTGCATTAAAAACAAACCCAACCACTTATTTAGGTTTTATATTTCTTAGAATCATAGAGTGGTTTGGGTTGGAAGGGACCTTAAAGATCACCTAGTTCCAATCCCCTGCCATGGGCAGGGACAGCTTCTAGTAGATCAGTCCAACCTGGCTTTGAACACTTCCAGAGAGAGGGCATCCACATTTTGCTTTTAATATTAGGTTAGAACAGCTTTGCCCTGCCAAGTTTGCTAGAGCCTTTGAGAAAGTAGGGTGGTAATACATAGAGATCTAGCTCCTCAACCCTGCAAGAAGTATCATAATGCTGCATAATTCCACATCAACCAGCATGGTGACAGGCTGCGGTGTGCAACAACTCAGACTTGAGTACAATTCCTTAGTCTGCATCATGGGTTCACCTTAAACCCCCCAGTTCATTCCCAGTTAGCTGTCCCCTTCTTCCCACCAGTATCTCCTTCATTTTTGTGTTTGTCTCACAACAGAACAAGTCACAGAGATATACTAAAGAGTGTCCAACAGAGGGCTATGAGAATGATTAAGGGATTGAAATACCTCTCTTAAGAGGAAAGGCTGAGAAACCTGGGGCCGCTTAGCCTGGAAAAGAGAAAACTGAGAGCACATCTCATTGATATCTAAAGGGTGGGACTGAAGAAGGAGTCAGTCTCTTCTAAGTGGTGTCCTGTGATAGGACAAGGGGCAATGGATACAAACTGGAACACAGGAATTTCCACCTCAACATGAAGATAAACTTCCTTATTGTAAAGGGTGCTGGAGCCCTGGAGCAGGCTGCCTGGATAGGTCGTGGAGTCTCCTTCTGTAGAGACTTTCAAGCCCTGTCTGGATGTGTTCCTGTGGGACCTGCCTTGGGTGATCCTGCTTTGGGAGGGGGGGGCTGGACTCAAGCATCTCTGAAGATCCCTTCCAACCCCTACCCTTCTATGATTCTAAAGCTCACAGGCTGGTGGGAGCTGCTAGCATGAAAATATCGTCCAACAACTTGCAATGTCACCAACACAAGCTGGAACTAAACATGTCTGGGAAGACAAATTCCTTAACTGCCAGCTTCTGAAGGACAGGGTAGGTAACATTAACTTGGCTAATTGTTTACTTGCTTAGCTAATCTAACATAATCTGCCTTGATTAGATTTTGATTTCATGCTGGATGAGTATACTGCTTCTGTGTGCCGTTGGCTTAATTTGTGGACCGTACCAAAAAGTCATTTTTATCAGGCGTTTAACACTCCAAAGCTACAAGGGAATGGTGGGGAGAGAGAAGGTGGCCAGCTCTGCTGGTATTAAAAGGGTCATTAAACTCAGCAGGAGGTAAAGGTCTTGTTTTGGGTTGCTTAATTAAAAATGAAGCGTAGGCAAAAGACATTCAAGAGAAATATTCAGATGCAATGCACAGTGTTGAAGCTCATGCATGGAACCAGATAGCACTTATGGATGATGCTTCCTGTCTCTTACTCAAGCTTCTTCCACCAGAAATCTTTCAAGTTCACAAAACCTCAGTTCATGGGCTCCATACTCCAATGGTTTAAGGGGGAATAAATTCTAATGAGCATAACAGAGCTGCCATTGGCTTGATAAATTCTAAATGTTCACATGAGGAGAGCAGAGGTAATTTTAAGCCTAATGAAATGTTACAAATATATAATTTTTTGATGACTTTTTAGGGTTTTACTGCCATGAGACCAGAAACTTTCCCTGGAGTTTATTTAAAGCATTTATTGCTTTGATTAGGAGAGGGAGATGAGAGCAGAATTTGGCCTGAAGAAATTAAATCTGAAGTTTGATTGAGGTAGTTCTCTGAAATGCAGGGTTCAATGCTGTGGCATTTTGGCATGTAAACAATACTTTCTGCAGTACAGGAGTGCAGAAATACAGTTCTAGCTAACCATGAAAAAGCTGGGATGGCTTCATGGGCCTTTAATAAGTAGCAAAGTTCAGAGCCTTCACCTTGAAGTCTCCAGTTGAAATTTAGATTGATTTTGACTAAAAGTAATTTCTGTCTGACAGCTCATGTGAAGAGAGTTTCTTCATTTCATAACAAATGTGTGGCCAACAACCTAAAAATTATTATCACCATTTAACAAGTCCATTGACAGTCCCAGAGGCACCATGGATTGGTGGAAGTCAATCCTGCCTGCCTGAGTCTGAGAGAAGCTGAGGAGGTGTAGGGAAAAAAAAAAAGAAACCAGAAGCAAATTATCAGCATTGTAAGTCTTCCATGGAAGAGTTCACAAATTTAATTGCTTGAGCCTCTCTGTAGGAGTAGAAGTCACCTACTTCTTGAGACAAAGCTGCTACATGGGTAATGTATGTTGAGTTATTTTTTTCCATAGAACAGAGTCTTCTGGTTTGGGGCAAAGAAAATTGAACACCTTAGGACACAATCACTTTGAAAAGAGACAATAATATGCCATTTCTATCCTTGCAGGGAGAAACAGATCACAGAGTGATTCTGGGAAATGCCAAAACTGAGGTTGGGTTGTGTGTTTCACTTAAATTCCCAAACTCTGCTCTAATGAGGCCAGCTCTGGAGTACCAGGCCCAGGTCTGGGCTCCCCAGTTACAGAGAGACAAGGAGCTATCGGAGAGAGTGCAGTGGAAACTACAAAGATGCTGAGAGGGCTGAAGCAGCTCTGTGAGAAGGAAAGGCTGAGAGACCTGTAACTGTTCAGCCTGAAGAGGGAATCTTCTCTGTGCTCAGCAAGAGAAAAAGGGTGGGGGACAAAAGGATGGAGACAGGCTATTGTCAGCTGTGCCCAGAGACAGGACAAGGGGCAACAGGCACAGACTGGAACTCAGCAGGTTCCACATGAAAAGGAGAAAATTCTTTGCTGTGATGGTGCTGGAGCCCTGGAGGAGACTGCCCAAAGAGACTGCGGAGTCTCCTTCTCTGGAGAGACTCCAAACCTACCTGCATATTGTGATTCTGGGCAGGGTGCTGTGGGTGGCCCCGCTTTAGCAGATGGGTTGAAATGAATGATCTTCAGAGCACCTTTCCACTCCCCCAGCATGCTAGGATTCTGTAAAAATTAGGTGGGGTGAGCCAAGGCACATTGACTTCTGCATCTGCTGCATGACAAAGACTTTTCAATGCAGCTACTATTACCTAATTCAATATACATTTTTCTATTTCAAATAAAACTGAAGAAGCAATGAAGCAAAGCAGTAAGCCTATATTCTTCCAAATTTTAAATTATTTTTGCTCATATCTGAGAAAAGTTCACTGCCTTTCCTGGAGTCATTGATGTGTTTGCAGAAAAGGAATTTAAAGGACTCAGAAACTGTGCTCATGAAATGCAGCTTTCAATATTTCCCAAATAAATGTGTCAGGCAAAACATTTGCAAACATTCCCATTCAGGAGCCTGAAATGCAAAGTGATTTCTCTGGCCAACCGCAGCTAAACGTATTCCTACCATTAAGCAATAATAATCAGCCATTAAACTTAAATAATAATAATTAAGAAGTAGTCATTGCCTGTTAGTGACAGTCCTAAGAAGAGCAAGTGAGGGTGAATTAAGGCAACTGGCAAAGGATGCATTCAGCTTTGCTGTTCCAGTTAAGTCTCATATTGGCACTGCCTCATGCATCTGTACCAAACATACAGAATACGGGAGTTAATCAAACGAAGTCTCGCTTGAAAACCTTTCTTTTACTGCTTGGGGTTTTGTAGATCATATAGTACAAATGACCCAACAAGATGACCCCTCATGGACAAAACTCAAGTCTTGATAAATCATAGAATCATTAAGGTTGGGAAAGACCTCTGAGACCATCAAGTGCAACCTGCTGCCCACAATATCTCCATGACCACTAGCTCATGTCTTGAATTATCACACCTACTCGTTTCTTGAACGTTTCCAGGGATGAAGACTCTACCATCTCCCTGGGCAGCCTGTTCCAAAGCCCTCCTACTCTTTCAGAAAGCCCTCTTTCTTTCAGAAAGAAAAGTTCCTAATATCACAGAATCAGAGAATCAAAGAATCACAAAATGATAGGAGTCAGAAGGGACCTTGATCAAACCTAAAGTTCCTCTGGAGCAGCTTGAGGTCATTTTCTCTTGTCCTGTTGTTAGTTACTTGGGAGAAGAGGCCAGCACTGGTCTCAATCCAACCTCCTTCCATGTAGATATAAAGAGCAATAAGGTTTCCCCTCCTCCTCCTCTTCTTCAGACTAAACAATCCCAGCTCCCTCAGCCTCTCCTTGTAAAACATGGTCTCCAAACCCCTCACCAGTTTCCTTGCCCTTCTCTGTACCTGCTCCAGCAGTTTATACCATGGTGCCCAAAACCGGACACAGTATTCAAGGTACAGTTTCACCAATGCTGAGCACAGGAGCATGATCATCTCCTTGTTCCTGCTGGCCATGCCATTTCTGATAGAGGCTAGCTGCTGTTGGCCTTCCTTCAAAGTACATCATCACATTGCCATGAAGATTTATATCTTATTGTTATATATATACATGCACACATCACGCACATGCATATAGGGTAAGGGTCTATGGACTGATTTTTACTCCAAACCAGAGAAATAGTTTTATGTTAAGGAGAAACTGCATCTAATCGAGGATTGAATTATTTATTATGTCTTGGGGCAGCTTTAAAGTATGAACTTTTCATGTCTCATTTTTATGGCAGAGGAGATCAACCTCTTCATGTCCGTGCAAGTCTCATCCTTTCTTCATCAGCTCATTTTTTCCCAGGTGGCGCATGGGACAAATTTTGTCCACAGGTGAGCAAATCAGTGTTGATTTCAGTGACAAACGTATACATCCAAGGACTACATCTTGTTCTGTATGGAACCACAACTCTCCCTGATTCATACCCTGTATTTTCTAAACTGCAATAACCTCATTGCATCATTTAATTCAGAAACATGTAAATTATCCAAAAAGCTGAGGTATGCAATTCCTGTGGGCAGCAGAACACCTTTGATAGGTCAAGAAAAGTGATTATTTCCATGGCTACCAGCAACTCTTAATTGCCATAATAGACTCTTGTTCAGGGAGAAGTTGTTAGGTTGGCAAAATACGACGAATACGAACTTTGTCACAAAACCTTTCACTGCAGAGAGAAGTTTTCAAAGTACAACTGAAATATGGAACAAAACATGCTTAGCATCTCCAAGAGTGATACACACAATGTCCTCAGCCATCCATGTCTTCTTCAGGGAAAGCAATGCAAACATCTTGTTAAAAATCCGTTCATTCTCATAATCTTCCTGGTTACCAACTCTATATAAATAGAATTATTAGGTCTCCAATTCCCTTCTTTTGATTCCTATTGATTTCTACTAGTTTACTACAACACTTCCAAATTATCAATACTATGTTATATAAAGCCAAGCCACTACTGCTGCTGAGGCACTCTGCTGGGTCCCAGTTTGTCGCTACTGGAAAGCTGTTCCATTGAGGACACATCAAAACAACAAATGTCTGAAACTGTGACACTGGAAAGAATGATAGCTGATCTTCATGATAAATAATGCAGAGCATGAGCTCATCTGGCCTGCCCTAGATGATGATTCATTTGGAATCTTTCACCTCCCAAGGCTAAAAGCATTCTAACTCCAGGTTTTGGGTTTTATTTTTTTTTAATGTTTTACAGTATTGAAGCACTTTCATATATTGAAATGTGCTACCTGAGCAAAGCATTTTGATGGATGCTTGGTTTTAGTGGTCTTGTTGTTGATTGTAATGAACTAAATTGCAGCTGTAAAGGTGAGAAATATTAGGAAAGGAATTAAGCTGAAAAGGACTTTTCCACCATCCAAGTAAGTTTGTCTTTAAGTATGGAGAAGAAAAGGCTCCAAGAAGACTTAGAGATGCCTTCCAGTACCTGAACTGGCCTATAAGAAAGCTGGGGAGAGACTTTTCACAAGGGTTTGTAGTCACAGGACAAGAATCATAGAATGACAAGGTTGGAAGGGACCTCAAGGATCATCCAGTTCCAACCCCCTGCCATAGGCAGGGACACCTCCCACTAGTACAGCTCACTCAAGGTCTCATCCAACCTGGCCTTGAACACCTCCAGGGAGGGAGCAGCCACAGCCTCCCTGGGCAACCTCTGCCAGTGTCTCACCACTCTCACTGTAAAGAAGTTCCTCCTAACATCCAGTCTAAATCTTCCCTCTGTCATTTCAAACCCATTGCCCCTTGTCCTGTCATTGCAAGACCTTGTCAATAGTCAATCCTCCCAGCCTTCCTGTAGCCCCCTTTCAGATACTGGAAGGCTACTATAAGGTCTCCTCGAAGCCTTCTCTTCTGCAGGCTGCAGAGCCCCAGCTCTCTCAGTCTGTCCTCATAGGAGAGCTGCTGTAGCCCTCTGAGCATCTTCATGGCCTCCTCTGGACTGGCTCAAACACTTCCATGTCCTTCCTGTGCTGAGGGCTCCAGAACTGCACACAGTACTCCAGGTGGGGTCTGACAAGAGCAGAGTAAAGAAGGGATAGATTTAAGTGGGAAGAGGGTAGACTTAGACTGGATATTAGGAAGAATTTCTTGACAGTGAGGGTGGTGAGACACTGAACCAAGTTGCCTGGTGAGGTTGTGGATACCTCCTTCCTAAGCCAGTCTGAACAAGGCCTAGAGCAATCTGGTCTCATGGAAGGTGTGTCCCTGCCCATGGCAGGAGCTGGAACTAGAAGATCTTGAAGGTCCCTTCCAACTCATACCTTTCTATGATTCTCTGAGATCCTTCCATGGCCATTCCTATGCAGAGTCCTTGCTGAAAGCTTGATGAGGTCAGATAATGTGTAACAAATACTGCAATAGAACCAGAGGCTGGTTTGGGTTGGAAAGGATGTTTAAAGGTCATCATGCCCAACCCCCTGCAGTGAGCAGAGCCAACTAGATCAGGTTGCCCAATAAAAGCATCCACCTTCTGCAGCAGTAAATATACTGAGAACATTTGATGAAAAGGCCAGTCAGTTATGGCAGTAATTGGTGGTGTGATTTAAACCTGTGCCAGAAAGCCCTGGTTTCTCACCATAGGGCTAGCAGCTGTCTGAGGACCAGTGGCTCTGGTCCAGCCTTGGAAGCTCAGAGGAGAAACTGATTTGCTTTTGCTAGCTCATCTGTGTGTGTAGGAATGCTTGCTGTGTTACTGATTTATTTTTGTCAAGAAAATAGAGTTTTGAAGACTAAGAAGATATTGAGTTGTACAGAGAATCATAACATCTGAAGACTGCATTCCATCATTCTTTAAAAAAATCCATAGGTTTACATGAGATTATTGAAAAACACAGTTATGCTTCTAGCCTCAGCACCAGGCTGTCGTGTCCTCTTAGCCTGTGAGCATCTGCTCTGCCACATCTGGAGGGCTGTGTGCAGTTCTGCTCTCAGCAGCTCAAGAGAGACAGGGAACTACTGGAGAGAGTCCAGCACTCTCAGCTGAGGGGCCTGGAGCACTGCTATGAAGAGGAAAGGCTGAGTGGTCTGGAGCTGTTTAGACTGGAGAAGAGCAGCCTGACAGAGGAACTTCTCAATGCTCAGCAAGAGCTAGAAGGCTGGGGGCCAGAGGATTGGGCCAGAATCTTTTCAGTGGTGCCCAGTGTCAGGACAAGGGGCAATGGGTACAAACTGGAACCCAGCAGGTTCCATCTGAGCAGGAGGAAAAAGTTCTTTGCTGTGAGGGTTCAGGAGCCCTGGAGCAGGCTGCCCAGAGAGGCTGGGGAGTCTCCTTCTCTGGAGAAATTCCAAACCTGCCCTGGTCAAACACTGTGGTCCTGGGCAAACTGCTGTGGGTGACCTTGCTTTAGCAGGGGGGGATGGGTTAGGTAATCTCTAGAGGTCCCTTCCAACCCCAAGTATTCTGTGATTTGATGTAGTTCATGGTATAACATAACCTAGCTTTTGATAATTACTGGTTTTACTGTAATGAACCAATGGATAACTAGCAGCAGTGGGAGTTTTGTCTGTGAAGATGGAGATTATGGTGAATGTTTCAGAGCTATTTACTTCTTTGGAAGGTCAGCTGCAGGTGGCAATGGCCAACTTGTATGTAAGTACAAGCTTCAACTCTACACTTTCTTTATAACAAATTTCACACCACAAAGTGGCTTTAAAGACAGGTTAAAAAAAAAAAAAGCAAAGAGTAATTTTCATCATTGTGGAACAAAAGCACTAAAGCTCCTTGTGATTGTAATACAGAGAAAAGATGTTATTGAGTGACACATCTGTCTCCAAGGTCTGGAAAGGAAATAGAATATGCTTTTACTTACCTAGTGCTCACTTCAGGCGTTCAATCTAAACAGTCATTTTGAAGTTTTACAGAAGACAATACAAAATACCATACAATCATGGGCAGCTTTTGATGACAAAAAGCAAAGAGGCAAGGAATCCTTCCACTTTAGCAAGTAGATAAAAGTCCATCTTTGTATTTCTGAATGATGCTGAAGGCTCAGGTGTTGCAGACCAAAATAACTCAATATTGCTTCTCTCCAATGCACTTTTACTTCCGGAGTTAGTTCACCTATATTGATTCACTGCTGGTGCTTATTCTTGATCAGCTTCACACACCCTTTTTGTATGAGGTCAGCACACAATATAAAAATAACACTAGACCTAGGAGGAAACAAAGTAAGGGTATTTATGAGACTAGAGCTGAAATTGCCTCCTTGCTTCAATTAGCCCTTCAAGAACAAAAAAAGAGGAGTTCTTTCATGCCTTGTGTCAATTGTCTGTCCTGTTTGACAACTTCTTTCCAAAGCAAATCTAACCCCCACATCTGGTACCTTGACTTTTTAAATCAAATACTCTGCGTATTGGCTAGGGAGGGGCACAAAATAGAGGGAAGTAGAAAAAAACCTAGAATCATAGAAGTAGTTTGGTTGGAAGAGACCTTTAAGATGATCAAGTCCAACTGTTAACCCAGTACCACCAGGTCACCTCAGTATCATGTTTAAATGTCTTTTAAACCCCACCAGCGCCAGGTCTCCACCAGTGCCCCAGGCAGCCTGTCGTAGGGCTTGACAACCCTTCTGGGGAAGAAACTCTTACTAAAATCCAATCCAAACCTTCCCTGACACAAATTTAATCATTTATTTCTTGTCCTATTACTTGTTCCTTGGGAGAAGACATCAACCTCCATCTCTCTCCAACCTCCTTCAAGGAGCTTCTCTCGGAGGAGCCGTGTTTTATCTGTGTTGCCAGATGTACGTCAGCTGTTTCATTTCATAGACATCCTCACAGTAAGAAGCTGCTTAGACTGTGTGTGAACAACAGCTCACATGACCCACTAGCATTCCTTCAGCCCAGGCTCTTAGATGGAAGAGAAAGGCATCTTTCAGGAGTGTGAAACAAGAGGAGACAAATATCAGAAAATAGATCTGGTTCGTAGAAAGACTTGAGTGGGTAAAAAATGAGACAAATATGCACTCAAAGTGTAACTCAATATTTCATTTTTAACTACAAGAATGTAAACACACCAACAGAGGGTGACTTCAGCCATCTGATTTTCAGTGGTTTTTCACAGCACTATTGTCTTGTTTGTAAATGCTTTTGCTCCTTGGACCTCCAGTAGGAAACAGCAGGAGCAGACCTGAAATTCCCTTTGAGCTGGGCACCCTGATACTAACTGCAGATTTTGGTCAAATATCACATACAGACAGTAGACAAATAAGTCACTCATAGACACTCTGGAGATATGCAAGTTTAGGGTCGATGGGGCTCTGAGCAACCTGAACTAGTTGGGGACATCACTGCTACTGTGGAGGGGTTGGACAAGATGACCTCTAGAGCTCCTTTGCAACCCAGTGCATTCTGTGATTCTGTGGTTGTTCCTTCAGCTTTTCCTCTCTCTTTCTCCTCTAAATGGCCACATTTTATAGGTTCTTTTTTCCTTTTTTATTCCTCACAAAACCACTTTCAGGCCAGTATAATTTTCCAGGCAAATTGCACACTTGTCAGATCACCTGATTAAGAGCCCAGTACTCATTACGATAAAAACCAACATGCTCGCTGAATCATTAAAAAGCAGATTGGTCAGTAATAATAATCAGTTTTCTGCTAATAAATACAGCTCAGCATGCCTAATTCTGTGTCCTACTCAAATATCAATGGTGAAGAATTCACCTTTTAAAAAGTATGCTACTGACTGTAATATTAGTGCCTTGGTCTTGGTAAGGAGCATTTCTTCTGTCTTTAAAGGGCAGTTGGTTCATGTATTAATTATTTCACTCAACGAGTGCATTGATTTCTTGAAAGCCTCCTCATGCATAAAAGCAATTTGAATATGGTGTATGGTTAAATCCTCTCAATCAACTTGCCTACAAAGAAAGACCCAAGTTGTACTTGAATTCAAGAGCTAGCATCAGGAATAGAAGCACAGTGGAATGACTTCACCGTGTTAATAATCACTACACATCAGTGTGACAATCATCACCACATGCCAGTGTGACAAACACCCATGGTGACACAGCAGTCCTGACCATTACTTAGCTCACCACAAGGAAACATTTGAAAATGTGGGGGACAGAGCAAGGCTACAGAGAGATATTATGTGACAACAGGGTGCATCCAGCTCTGGAGACCCCAACACAAGAAGGACATGGATCTGTTTGAGGTGCTCCAAAGGAGGGCCACGAAGATGATCAGAGGACTGGAGCACCTCTCTTAGGAGGACAGACTGAGGGAGTTGGGTCTGTTCAGCCTGGAGAAGAGAAGGCTCCAGGGAAACCTTAGAGCAGCCTTCCAGTACCTGAAGGGAGCTACAGGAGAACTGAAGAGAGACTTTTTATAAGGGCTTGTGGTGACAGGACAAGGGACAATGGTTCAAAACCAGAGTAGGGTAGATTTAGATTGGACATTAGGAAGAAATTCTTTACTATGAGAGTGGTGAGACACTGAAACATCTTGCCCAGTGAAGTTGTAGATGCCTCATCCGTGGAAGTGTTTATGAGGCTGAGACTCTCAGCAGTACAGGAGTGGGCTTTATAACTTGCTGGTCCGCTTGCACCAGTGTTCATAAGGAAACTGATTTGTATTCTCATTTCAGGGACCTGAACACTGAAATGACCATCAGAGTGACATGCAGGACTCTGGGGATGTGAAGGTTGGGGAGTTACCCGCCACCTCCCCCGCTTTGTAAAATGACCCAGACTAGAACTCAGCCAGCTGGAAGTTAAGGACTGAAGTTCTATTTACGGCTCAGCACAATATACAAGCAGATATATACACTAATGTACAAGTTAAAGGTAATACAGAAACCAAACACCCCTCCCAGAAGTCAGAGACCCCAGGAGGGGCTCCCAACCACCGTTCCACCTTCTCCCCACCCCTATACCTTACCCCAAGGTTTGCCTTACTCGCAAGATGAGCTTGGAGGAATCGGCCAGGGGGGTTAGAATAAAAGTGTTTAGTGAGATTACTCAGCAGTGAGGAGAAAGAGCCAGAAGCTGCTAGACCAAGACGTTGTGCCCCTACAGGCAGACTGACTGTTTTATCTAATGTTTTGGTTTCTTCTCTTAGACATTTCAGCAAGCCACTGTTTTCCTTTCACAGCCTATAGTGTAATTTTCTCTATTAAAATATTCCAATTAGCCTCAAATCAGCACAGGGGACTTACGTAGAATCACAGAATGATTTGGATTGCAAAGGACCTTTAAAGGCCATCTAGTCCAACCTCCCTGTAGTAATCAGAGACATCTACCAGAGCAGCACAATAATTGAGTCTCCACTCACAGCTATGAAACTGCTGCTCTGGCCACAACTCAGCCCCATCAACTCCTTTGACATCAGTAAAATGTGGTAGCAAGGGCTTTGTTCATATTGATGATCCAGAAAGCTCCCTGTGGTAAGGAAGCACCCAGAGAGGCCTTCAGCTGTTCATTGACATCCATTACTGGTTCCTGCTCCTTCCCCAAACCCACCCCTTAGGTGCATCTCGATGCAGAGTAGATGTGGTGCTCAAGGACATGGTTTAGCGGTGATCTAGTGGTGTTGGGTTAACAGCTGGACTAGATCACCTTAAGGGTCTCTTCTAGCCAAAGCGGTTCTGATTCTATCTCCTTTTCTAAGTCTGCTTATTTCTGGTTGCAGTCTGGAGTCTGAAATTCTTTAGATGTTCACTGCTTAGAAGTGGAGATCACAAACCCTCTTTGCTGATATGATGTGGTTGTCTGATCTGTGTTCACTTCTGGGACATTATCCCTGTACTGCAAGGCTATACTAAATGCATGACATTAAGCAGCACAAGGAGCTTATGGTATGAATGACTGTGGTGAGTTTACACCATTTAGAGTTTGGGAGTTACCCACCAAAGGTAAATTACCACACCACTTAGAATTTTGGGACTATAATTAAATGATTATTTAGAAAGTTGGCTAAATAGAAAAGGTAATAAACATATACAAATCCGTATATACATATGCAACTAGACAATAGCCCAGTTAATCTCCCTGGACCAAAAGTACAGGCCCCTTGCCCTGTATAAACCCAGATCCCTCTGGACAAAAAGTCCAGAGGACTGTCACCAGCTAAGACAATAATATCTCTTTCTTGCTCCCAGTCAGTATTCTTACCAGCCTAAATGGTTCTCAACACAGACAAGCAGTCAAGGCCAGAGGAACACAGGGAGAAATAAGCAGGTAAGGGAAAGCAAGTAAGAGAGAGACAGCAAACCCCAAACCTCAGACTATGCAGAAAAATAACCTAATGAAAATGACGTAAATTTATCTCATCTGTTCAGCCCCTTTTCAGATGTACCTTCCAACTCTTGAACATTTTATTTACAGTTTAAAATTAAGCCAGTAGTCTCTAAAACTGTCAGTGACAGGAGACATTAGTAGGTAGGGCCAAAGACCTAACACGAACCAAGAAAGCCAACATTTGTAGCAAGATTGGATCTGCTGTTCAACTGCCTCCAACCCTCTTTGTTTTACTGGCTTAAAAGCACAGGAGTGCTGTGATTTATGGCTTCAACAGTTTCTAATGAGCCATTTTGAAAAATCTGTACTTTTTGCAAGTCTTAAAATAGCAAAATCCAAACCAGATACTGAGTTAATTAGAGACTTTAATCAGGGAGCAGGAAGATTGACAAAAACTGTCCTCTCATTAAGAACACAGCACAAGTCTTTGTAGTTCTGATGCTGAGTGTTTTTAACAGAACTTTATAAACAAGGTAGATCAGTGAGTTAATTTCCAATTATGTTAATAATATTGAGTAATACGTTAGAACATTCGCACTGGGTAATAAATCTCATGTTAGAATCACATACTTATTTAGACTCTTGTCACCTTTTCGTTGCTTCCTAAATAAAATCTGAATCTGGTTCTTTGATCCAACGAGAACTATCAGACATTGGCTGGAGAGCAGCCCTGAGGAAAAGGACCTG
Source organism: Eubucco bourcierii (assembly GCA_013396675.1). Classification (NCBI taxonomy): domain Eukaryota; kingdom Metazoa; phylum Chordata; class Aves; order Piciformes; family Ramphastidae; genus Eubucco; species Eubucco bourcierii. The sequence continues at coordinate 343,667 of VWZE01026298.1, forward strand.
GGAGTCTGGGTTGATAAAAAGCTCAACATGAGCCTGCAGTCTGTGCATGCAGCCCAGACAGCAACTGAGTCCTGGGCTGCAGCAAGAGAGTGTGGTCAGCAGGGCAAGGGAGGGGATTCTGCCCCTTCGCTCTGCTCTCATCAGACCCCACCTGGAGTCCTGTGTGCAGTTCTGGAGCCCTCAGCACAGGAAGGACATGGAAGTGTTTGAGCCAGTCCAGAGGAGGCCACGATGATGAGAGGGCTGGAGCAGCTCTGCTATGAGGACAGGTTGAGAGAGTTGGGGCTCTGCAGCCTGGAGAAGGCTTCGAGGACACCTTAGAGTATCCTTCCAGTATCTGAAGGGGGCTACAGGAAGGCTGGGGAGGGACTATTGACAAGGTCTTGCAACTTCAGGATGAGGGGCAATGGGTTTGAAGTGACAGAGGGAAGATTTAGACTGGATGTTAGGAGGAATTTGTTTGCAGTGAGAGTGGTGAGACACTGGCAGAGGTTGTCCAGGGAGGTTATGGCTGCTCCCTCCCTGGAGGTGTTCAAGGCCAGATCGGATGAGGCCTTGAGTGACCTGTACTAGTGGGAGGTGTCCCTGCCTACGGCAGGGAGTTGGAACTGGATGACCCTTGAGGTCCCTTCCAACCTTACTATTCTATGATTCTATGACATTAATTCTTATTTCTATTGCTTTCAACCTGAGCCTTTTTAGGAGATAATTTAATCCTTCAGGCACAATCCTCCTGCCCCAGTGCAAGGAAAGTTCTGAATCCCCAAAAGACATGTCCAAGGAAAGCGCTGTATCACCCTCTCCTGCTTTTCTGATAAACCTCTATTTATACCACAATATCTACAGAGAAATCCTTCTAGAATAATTTCAGATGGCACTCAACAAGGGTCGAGAGAATTTCACGTTCTGGAAATAAAGAACCTCACAGTAAGTTCAGCTGGAAGTACCTGGAGTTCAAGATTGCTACCAACAATCATTCTGTGGAACAAGCATGCTCTGTGAAAAAGTCTTTGAGAAGGAAAGGTCAGGAAATCTGTCATTTTTCAAGGGTGATCTTAACAGTGCATTGAGGCGTTCTCAAAATGGGAGCTAACACCTGCTGAACAAAGCAATAGGAGTACAGTTACTGAAATGCTATCAATGGTTTAGAATTATCATAGAAGCTTTAAGGTTGGAAAAGACATCATCAAGTTCAGCCATCAACCTGCCACCACCATGCTCACTAAACCATGTCCCAAAGTGTCATGTGTACACATTTTTTAAACTCCTTCAGGGATGGGGCCTCCACCACCTCCCTCACCAGCCTGCTCCAATGCCTGATCACTCTTGCAGGAAAGAAGTCTTTTCCTAATGTTCAACCTAAACCTCCCCTGGTGCAACTTGAGGCCATTTCCTCTTGTTCTGTTGTTAGTTACTTGAGAGAAGCCAAACATCCACCTCACTCCAACCTCCTTTCAGGTAGCTGTAGAGACCAATTGCTTATTATTGTCATAACACAGATTATTTCTTCAAAAGAAAAGTTTTTATTTTGATTTGAAAGATTTAAAATATTTTGCTCCATGCTGTCAATGAGTCCTTAACTCACAGGCTGAAGAAATAAAAACAGAGAGGGAAGAAACCAGAGTGTATGGACACATAAGGGGAGAGTCTAGCAAGCATGGATTAGGGGTGAGAGTTTCGAGAGAGAGTCTGAAATAGCAACGTGGAATTGAATTTGGGCTTGTAAACTAAGTAAACCCACAGAAAAATGAAAAAAAAACCCACCTAAACCAAACAACCTCTTACTCCTAAAACACATTGCTGCAAGTAAATCCTTTGATGAGGAATTTAACATTTCAAGCAGTGATTTGTTTGTCCCAGCCCAATTCATTAGCTCTGAGCAAGTGCCAGAGTTAAGAATATAAATTTGGAGTGTTCTTGGTTGATGATAGGTGCTGCCTGATGGCAGGAAGTCATTTCCCTGCTCAGAAGAAGCTCCTGGTTTCCGTGTGATTTAAAATGCCACCAGAAATAAAGGAATTATCAAGGTTTGGCCTTGATGTACGAGCCTATTTAAATCCCTGGGGTGAGACGCTGAGGACTACTCTTCCAAAACAGCCTGAACAGGATCATTAAGCAGTGCAATAATAGCTTGGAATTGGTTCCTGCAGTATAAGGATGAAGCTGTAGCGGGTGTGCTGGAAAGAGCTGCTCAATTACAGGCAGCTGAATAGAAAGGCTAAATAGGACATGGGATACAGCAAACAGTTCAAGCTGCTGAAAGGCTGCAGGTGGAACCCAGTATGCACCAAACACTCCTTACAGATTCAGGTCATGATGAAAGTTAGGGAATTTGACATATGTTGAAGGAATTTGGCTTCCTTTGAGGAGAGGTAATCCTTCTATAGCTGATAGTCATAAAACCACTAAGGTTGGAAGAGACCTCTAAGGTCAAGTCCAGCCTTCAACCCAAGGCCACCATGCCCACAAACCCATGTTCCTGAGTACCATATCTACAGGGTTTTTTTAACCTGTCTAGAGATGGTGACTCCACTGCTGTCCTGGGCAGACTGTTCCTGGGCTTGGCCACTCTTTCAGGAAAGGAATTTTTCCTCATATCCAACCTAAACATCTCCTGGTGCCACCTGAGGACTTTTCCTCCTGTCCTCCCATTTATTGCTTGGGAGAAGAGACCAATCTCCAACCTCCTGTCAGGTAGCTGTAGAGAGCAAGGTGGTCTCATCTTCTCCAGTCCAAATCTGCATGACCAAAGCCAGGGGTCTATGACTGCTCTGTATCTCTGACTTCCAGCTCTGGAAGGTCAGGAAACACAGTAGGCTTTTTTGTTTATTTGGTTTTGGGTGGGGTTTGGGTGTTTGTTTGTTCGTAACTACATGGAAATATAAAGAAGAGTCTAGTCCGAGGGGCTGGGAAAAAGGAACAATACAGATCACTGCTGACTGCAGAGGGTTAGACAAGATGAGCTTTAAAGGTCACTTCAAAGCCAAACCAGTCTGTGGTTCTGTGACTCTACACTATAAAGTTGCTTTGTCCCCTGGAAAGGCCACTGCTTTCTAGGTGCTGGTGTGTGCAGAAGCAGAGCAGCAGAAGGCAGTGGTGGCATCGCTCTTCTAAACATACTGAACACTAGTGCTGAGCTACTCCAGAGCACTTGAAAACTGACAAATTATTTATCAATGGACAAAGGAGAATAAAATCTTTCTAAGTCTATCTGGTCTCTTAATTATTTTCATGCCACATTTTCCAATTTATATTTGTCCATTTTTTGAGATTTCTAATAAAGTTCCCTCCATAAACCATGGTAAACTCAGTTTTGTCCCAAATCATCATAACCTGGGATTTTCTTTCAACAGTATCTCCTTATCTTTGGACTTGATGATCTTAGAGGTCTTTTCCAACTGAAACAATTCTATAATTCCTTAGGCTTAATCCTATGAGGCTGATATTAATCACCCATTCACCATTTGCAAGTTTCACTGCACAAATGCTGAAATCCAAGGCCTCATCTTACAGACATACACATGGACTTGTTCTTTTATCATAGGTACTGTGTTAAAGTGACTGCCCAGATGAGAAGAGGTGAACAAGGTAGTAAGTTTTTGCAAAGCCGAGACCTGAACTTTAACAACCCTCTCTGATGGATACATCCAAAAGAAGGGGTAGGAGACGCACAACTGGCCACCTCAGTGTAATATTTGTTAGCTAGGTTGCTGCTTTCACCCTGTCTGGTCTCAGAGGTTTCCTCTAATTTGCTCTGTTCTTCCACTGAACAGCTGAAACTGTTTAATAAAATAAGTAACTAATAAAAACTTGATAAATAACTCACGGTAAATAATGTACTTCAGCTTTGCATTCTTGGCTCATTTGGCATCCCACTGGTAACAAGCATGGAACAATTGCCCAAGGCCTTGAGAAAAAAACTCTCCACATAGACCCACTAAATACAGTGGAGAACTTAGCCTTGTCTTCAACCATCTCCTCCATTTTATCTCCTAACACATGAAACACACTGAATACTTTTAAAAAGATACCTCTTCTGATAGGCCTTTCTCTTCCTGAGCAATTACTGTGTAATAAACCCTTTTACTGGTTTTGCTTACATACTGTATTTCTGAAAACACAACAATAAATGGCTGCAAACCCAATAAAATGTACCAGGCTAGTGTTTTATTACAAACAAGCCAATACCATCCACTGCAGCATATTTTTCAGCTCAATGCACCAGGATTCTTATTGTCCAGGTGAACGTTCCTGGCTGTAAATCCCAGCACTATGGCTCTTTCCCAGTGCACTCTAAAACTTCTTTAGCTTCATGTGCCTTAAAACACTCCCAGTCCTTGGACAAATTTATGGGGAGGATAAAGCTTGGCAGGTTTATGCCAGGGCGTTTTTAACTTTGCTAGCCACCCTGGAAGCACTTGGAGATGCTGCAGTGGAAGCATGGACTGCAGAGTTCAGCTGTTGAAGCCCTTCAGTATCCTAGATAGACCTTGAAGAAGCAGCCCTGGGCTGTTTGCAGCAAGCTGGCGTGGGCAGCAATCCATCAGCTGTTGGACTATTTTCTAACTGTGAGTGATGGTTCCTGAAGCAGGAACTCTGCATATCTTCCTGACAATCATCATGCTTACCACAGCTGTGAGTAAGACTAATATTGAACAAAAAAGCTCTCACTGAGCCTTCTCAGTATGGTTCCTCTAACTTCTACTATTCATTTTCTTCAGTCATCACTCATTGTCCCAGAAACAAACCTCTTTGGCAAAGACCTCTCTATCCTACATATCTAGATATCCTACATATCTAGATGGAGTGCTTCTAATGTGGAACTGTATTAGAGCCACAGTCCTCTGCTCCTGTCAATTTGTCAGAAACAACTTCTGCACAAGGAGGGGGAATCACTTAAGGCTGGTGGTCGAGGGCCTGAGACTCAACTGTATTCAGTTCTGCTGCTGTAAGACTCACAGTGCAAACTGAAGTATGAGCATACAATAGAAATCATAATTTCTTAAAGGTGTCCTTGCTTTTATGTGAAAGGCTAGAACTGGACAAGCTAGAGTACTGGGCAGAGAGTAACCTAAGGAAGCACAACAAAGACAGGCAGAGGGCCCTCCCCTTGGGCAGGAATAATCTATTTCACCAGCACAGGCCAGGAATTGAAAGCAGCTCTGTGGAGAGTCCTGATGGACAGTATATTCACTATGTATTAGCAATGTGCTCCCATGGCCAAAAAGGCCAGTGGTCTCCTGGGATGCACCATATAACAGTGTAACCAGCAGGGCAAGAGAGGTTCTCCTCCTCTATTTTGCTTTTGTGAGGTTGCATCTGAAGCACTGGGTCCAGTTCTGGGCTCCCCAGTTCAAGAGAGACAGGGAAATACTGGAGAGAGTCCAACAGAGGATACCAAGATGCTGAGAGGCCTGGAGCAGCTCTGCGAGGAGGAAAGGTTGAGAGCCCTGGGGCTGTTTAGCCTGCAGAAGAGCAGCTCAACAAGAACTAAATAGTGGGAGACAAGAGGATGGGGCCAGGCATTGTCCAAGTAACAGGACCAGGGACAATAGGCACACACTGGAACTCAGGAGGTTCCATTTGAAGATGAGAAAAAAATTCTTTGTTGCAAGGTTGCTGGTGATGTGGAGCAGGTTGCCCAGAGTGGTTGCAGAGTTTCCTTCTCTGGAGAGATTCCAAACCCACAAAGACATTGTGATCCTGGGCAGCTTGTTGTGGGGGACCCTGGTTTAGCAGAGGAGTTGGTCTAGATGATCTTCAGAGGTCACTTCAACCCCCTACCATGCTGGGATTCTATGAGCTCAATGTCAGTGTCTCTAGAATGCTAGCATGCACACATACAGAAAGTAGTACATCATTAATTACAGCAATTTGCTTTTCTGAATGAAGCAAGTGGCTAGGGCTTGATGTCGCACAGTATTAATGCAGATGTTATTTTTCTCAGAAACAATCTCCCCTTCTCTGCAGTACACAAGAAGTGGCAGTAGATTACTGGAATACATTTCCTTAGCGACTGTCGGAATTATTTCATGCCCAGGAGAAAGGAGTTCTCCTAATACACCTTCAATCTTGTCAGCAGCACTTTGAGCCAGCAAGAGCTGCCTGTCACTCTCTGACAAGAGCAGGAGGGCAAGAAGCAGTTTAAAAGAATCCCTTTATGGTGGTGGGATGCAGACCGGATCCTTTTCCTTGGCTGTTTGTCAAAAGGCTGCTTTTGGACCCTCACTCCAAGGAGGGCATTGAGATGCTGGAGTGGGTTCAGAGAAGAGCAACAAAGCTGGTGAAGGGCTTAGAGAACAGGTCTGGTGAGGAGTGGCTGTAAGAACTGGGATTGTTTAGTTTGGAGATAAGGAAGTTGAGGGAAACCTGATCGCTCTATACAACTCTCTGAGAGGAGGTTGGAATGAGGTGGGAGTTGGTCTCTTCCCCTTAGTATCCCCTTTAGTAAGAAATGGTCTGAAGTTGTGCCAAGGGAGGTTTAGGTTGCAGATTAGGTAAAAAATCTTTCCTTCAAGAGTGGTCAGGTGTTGGAACAAGCCGCCCAGTGTTGTGGTGGAGTCATTGTCCCTGGAGGCAACACGGCACCTTGGAACATGGTTTAATGGTTGAACTGGACACAGTCTTGGTGGTTGGCCTCAACGATCTCAGAGGTCTTTCCCAACAAAAATAGTTCTATGGTTCTGTCAACAGCTGATCATCTCGAAACACAGAATTCTATGTATTTTGTTCTGACAACTCTCACACAAAACAACCAATGACTAAAACAAATACTTTGTACAGAAGCCAAAATTACTTCAGTGTTGGAGATGACCTCTGAGACCAGATACCAATATGATTTAAATCAATATTATAACCTATGCTGCAGGTATATTTCTTCCTCTTGTACCCTGCCACAAATCACTTCCCAATATACAACTGCTGCTGTTTGCCCATGGCCAACCCAACCTGTGAAGCCCTTGGTGTTCAGTTCCTGCTCCCACAGCATGTTACATAAATGCCCAGATGGACTCTAGAAAATGGGTTGCATGTTTACAGGAAGAAAGTTCTGTCAAGAGAAAATAGTTCTGGTATCAAATTCAATCAATAATTTTCTAGATCTTCTCTGAGTCTCACCTTTTGTTTTGGCTTCCTGTTCAAAAAGACTTAAGATCAAATCCAACATGATCCTATTATACAGAAATCCATCACGGGCTTGCCAGTGATCTCAGCAGAGGGCAATTAGGAAGCCATCAATATGATAATGAAGCTGTTACATCACATCTTTCTCATTTGATGCTCTCTAAGCTCAGTTTACCCATCTATTTAATATGCTTTGATGTATATGTTGATGTAGGAAGATGCATTTATCCCTTTCCTTGGGCAGTGTAGCAGGAATAGCCTCCTTGTCTTTTCTGCTCATTCCCATCGGTCACCCTATACTGAAAGTTCCCAGATGCCATTCCAGCCAGCATGTCTGAAACCCAGCAATGTTTTTGAGGGAAACTTATTTCAGAGCTAGATATTCACCCTGGTTTCTAACCACTGCCTTAACCTAGGAAGTCTGTCTGAGTCCCCTTTGTCAAAAAGGGACATGAGAAGGTGCCATGGACTTTAAACATAGCAACCTCAGGCCAGATGAAGGCTCTATAGCATGACATCACTTTTTTCTCCTACAAAGACAGGCTAAGAGAATTAGGGTTGTTCAGCCTGGAGAAGGAAAACTTTCTTGTGGCCTTTCAGTACCTAAAGGGGACAAATAAGAATGCAGGGGACAGAGTTTTGAGCAGGGCCTGTTGTGACAGGACAAGGGCTGGTGGTTTAAACTAGAAAAGGGAGATTCAGACTAAGAGTGGTGAGACACAGGCCTGGGTTGTCCAGTGAGGTGGGAGATGCCCCATTCCTGAAATCATTCCAGGTCAGGTTGTTTAGGGTTCACAACCTGCAGTTGCAGATCACAGAATCATAGAATGATGTGGGTTGGAAGGGACCTCCAAAGGTCAACTAGCTCAGTTCCCAAGATCTCCCTGCTGAGGGCAGGGGGGTTGGGCTAGATGACTTTGAAAGGTCCCTTCCAGCTCAAACCATTCTATGATTCTATGGCCAAGTGGCCAGTAGAGAACCAGCTGAAATCTTGGGACATGTGATATTTGCTGTCACTGGAAAAGTCCTGCTTGGCTGATGCCTGTGCCACTGATGGAAATGTAGCCCTGCAGTGGGAAGATCCTCCCTGCATGCCTCTTTACAAAACTTCAATTGAACTGCACACAGTTCTGCAAAGGAGAGCAATCCTCAAGGGCAAAAATGTCACTGAAGTCAACTTAAATCACATGAGTGATAACTCCACTGGGAGAACAGCAGACATCAGTCATCAGAGTGCTTGCTTAATATCCCCTGTTTTGGAATATTTCTCCTGTCAGTCATTTTGCTCATCTGCTGGGCAGCCAGGAGGATGAACAGAATTACTCTTAGCAGACTAAAGCTACGGACCATTGCAAACAGTCTCTAACAAGAACAGTTCACAAGCACCTGAGAATGATGATTCAGCATTTCCCCCACTTTTTTATAGATATCCTGGTTAAAGGTGCCAGATTAACCCTCCCCCTCAGAGGCACAGTACGAAGAAGGCAGATCAGCATGGCAGTCTCTCAGCTTGCCACCCTCTTAGGACTGACAAGAGTGATGCTCAGTGGTGAAATTCCTTGGATGATGGGTCCTTTTTTCCCCTCCCTGGTTATGGTAACAGCAATTTTTTTTACCCTGAGGGTGGTGAGACCGTGGTCCAGGTTGCCCAGAGAGGTGGGAGATGCCTCATGCCTGGAACCATTCCAGTTCAGGTTTGTCTGGGGCTCTGAGCAATCTGCTCTAGTTGCAGATGTCCCTGCTGACTGCAGTGGGCTTGAACTATATGAGCTTCAAAGATGCCTTCCAGTCCAAATCACTTTATGCTGCTGTGGCATAGTCCATATTAATTATGGGCAAAGAAATTGAAAAAGGTCTTTCCTAGGTGCAACATATAGTGCTGAACTTTTATTACTCTTTTATGAAATAAAAGGAGATAGTACCACAAATGCCTTTTCTAGCATGGGAAAATGAGGCTAAGGAAAATGAATTGTTCAAGATTTAGAAAAAAAATTATAACTGCAGTCAGAAATAAAGCCTAACCTGAGCTCAAACCTCTGTTGATGAGGTTGACTGTTTGGATTAGTGCTTGATAGACTGGAAGGTTTTCTCCTGTCATCTGCATTGCAGTCTTTTTCTCCTTTGATCTCCTGAGATGTTGCCCCTAAAATCATCTTGGCTCATTCCCATTTACACAGCAAGTTCCTCTTGGAGTCATTCCAGTGTTACCTGCTTCAAATCCCATATTCTTGTCTTTAAATAGGATAATGTTCATAACTTAGTCTTCAGGACAGCCAGTACATATGGCATCCTGCAGTGACCCCAGTGTCAAACTGATCCACAGGCATCAGCTCTTCTCTCCCACATCCCTAGGATTCCTTCTACTTAACCTCTTACATGTGGGGAGAAACCACAATAAAACCCCAGCAACACCTGCTTCATCTTCCTTTAAAGTTTTCCCTGATATCTCTGCTATGATGATTGGAAAGTCTAGTCCTGATCCTAGGTTTCACAGTGACAAACTCTACTTCAGACCTAAGTGAAAACCAGCAATAAAACCCTTCTCCAATATTTGGTCTTAGGTTGGTGGCTGGACTTGATGATCTCAGAGATGTTTTCCCAGTAAAACAGATCTATGATTCTGTGATTTTTCTCTGTCTCAGAGATGTTTTCCAACTAAAATAGATCTGATTCTGTGATTTTTCTCTACTTTCACTCCCACATAAAATAAAGTCAAACAAACCCATACCAGACCCAGGCTACTCAAACAGTGACCAAACAAAGCAGCTCCTCAACAGAGTTCTCATGAACCATCTGTGAAGTTTAAACTGGTTTCTCTGTCTGGGAAATAACTGCAGTGACAGGTGCTGACAGAAAGCAAGACCACAAAATTGATATTTAATGTGGGTTTGTAGTTGAGCACACAACACAGTCATGGTGCAAAGGACACTGCCTATGCTCATTCAGGAGCATCCCCTGGGAGCCTCAGAGTCCTGCACTTGGAAGCTCAATGGCTCCATACTGCCAGGTCATAACATCCTGATAAGTATCTGTTACAAAAGGAGGAAAAAACCTGACAAGCTCCTGAATTAATATTGATTTTGTGTCAATTGCTTTATATTCCCACTTACCCAGACTGCAGGGCATTGATGGAGAGGATCCTCAGGAAGCAAAATTAAAAGGAGCTGTCATCCAGCAGCAGTGAAAACAAAAGTTTCCCTAATAAGCAATAATGATTTAGAAGACTGCAGCATCTCTAGTTACTCTGTAGTGTGGTAGAAATATAACTCTTGTTTTTCTTTCTCTTAGCAGCTCATAAATCTAGCAGGGGCTACACTTAACTTGAAGATCAAACAATCAGCAGGTACTGGTAAACACTGAAGCATCTTCAAAGTTCATGATAAAAACCAAACCTAGGCTAAAAGAGGCTTTTTTTTTTTTTCTTTTCTCCTAGAATAATCAGATGTTTGATGTCTAATGATAGATCTCTATATTAGGTGGTTCTCATAATCTTTCAAGCCCTATTTTTCTTATTTTCTTATACCATGCTATTAGTTGCCAATTGCTTTCTGAGTACAGCTTCCTCCCTCACATACCTGCATCAACCACATCAAAGCCAGGTATAACCCAGGAGAGCATCAAACCCAACACACCAAGAGCACATTCAGCCATGCCTTTGTCTATCTTCACTGAACAAACTAATTTCACAACAGAGCACTCTGAGGTCTTTTCTTATAGCTGCAATTTTCATTATGTTTGTGTTCTCCATCCTCTCTTTGGGTCTTCTGTTCTTCTCATCCTGTATCTCCTCTATATTTCTTTTTTCCCCTACCTTTCTATTTTCCCTAGGCTCTGTCCCCAATTACCTTTACCCAGCAGAGAGTGAGACTGTCTTGCTGCTACTCAGATGTGATCTCTCTGCTCTGGTTATGAATCAGATCAAAGTAGAGTTTTAGAGGTCACTTTGGCTTCCACATTTCCAAATCCTCCAAACAGATGTCATTGCATTTAACTTTCTGGCTATTTTTTCTTTACACCTGAGTTCATTATTTCATCCCTCACCGCACTCTCAAGCTAATCACCTGGACAATAGGAGAACAGCAAGAACATGCCTTGAGCACACATGTTGTACCTCAGAGTTTCCTGATGAGCAGCCTTGAGCAAGCCCATGTCTATCCAAAATCAAATAGGGACTTCTGTCTCAAAGTCTCTTTGACTAGTTGAGTTCATCTGCTGCTTTCTGAGCACTAGCCTACACCATTGGAAATCAGAACCATAGAATCATTGAAGTTGGAATCGATCTTTAAGTCCAACCAAATATGACCATACTTCATGGGAAACACACAGCAGAACATGAGGAAATGTCCAGCTAAATGAGACACAGCATTTGGGAGTGATTAACATGTTCGGCTTTGATAAAATGATTGACATTAAAATTTGGAGCTCTATTATTTGAGGAACCATCCTGTGCATAGAGAGGATAACATCACCTAAGGTCTCTCACTTGGTCCTTTTGAGGGTTAAATCCCTTGACTTTTCCAAATCTGGACTTAGAAATCAAATCTAAATTTCAATGTACCTGAAACCCAGACCAATACGCAACACAGACACATCTTAATATTCTGTTGGAGCAGGAGGGAAGAGATGACCTGGCCATCATATTTGCAATCTTCTCCCTTGCCCTCGTTAATGTTTTATTAATATTTCATATGACAGGACAGCAGATTTTCCTTTGTGCCTAGCATTAAATGCTGATCAATATTAATGTTTGATTCATATCTCTGAGAAAGGGACGGCAGGAGAGAGCATGAGTGAGATTGGAGAGATGATGTACACAAACTTCAATAAGGTTGTTGGAACAGTAAGGTTAGTAAAATAATCAATTGGACAAGGAACTGCCTAGCAAATGGGGCCAGGACTGTGACAGTAGCTGGGTAAACTCCAGTGAGGTCTGTGGAAGGAGGAACTGTGAGTTTGTGTGAATTTCCTCATGATCTGCAAACATGCTGAAGAGCAAGGCGGTGAAATGTGCAGATGACAAACAAGGCTAGAGCTGCAAGAAAAGGCCAGGAGACACTTTCCTGATGCAGCAGCAGAGAGGAGGCCAGCAGAGGAGGGATGAGAAAGAGACTTTGGAAGGTAAGGAAACAGTTCAACTGTACTTCATTTGGAGCAGGGCAGGTTGGGACCAGATCTAGAGATCTAGAAAGAGACTTCTGCATTGTGAGGCTGGAGAGGACCTGGACAGAAGGAGAAGACCCAGCTAGAATGAATGATCTAGCTGGGTCTTCAAAGGGAGGAGCAGTAGAGAGCTGGAGAGGTAAAAGTGAAGCTGCCAGGTGGAGTGAGACACAAAAGGCATGTCTTGAGCCACACTCACATGTATTATGCTGGTGGCATAGCTGTGGCAATATACTGGAGCACTGGGATGAAGGTCTGCTACTGCCCTGTAAAAGTGGACCCCCAGCAAGGCTTGCTGAGCAAGCTAATGTGCAAACAGACCAAGAGGTGGGATGGTGTCCATAAGGATAGTTTGGAAAAGCAAAGAAAATTTGTGATGTGAGGACAAGGAGATGATACCTCAAGGGAGCAGTGACATTACACAGCACCAAAAACCCCACAGTCTGACAAATACATAAAAGGCACCATATTAATTGCTTGATAACACAACCTGCATTTCAATGCAGCGGAAGAACCGAGAAGCAAAGGCATTCTGTCAGTTGCCCTAATGAAAACAGGACCTGGCCAAGGAGAAGAGACATCGAGAGAGTTTATGTTCTGAACTCATTCTCAGTTTGTTCTATTGTTTGCTGCTAGCAGTGATCAAAGGAAGAGCTGTTCAAACTGCTGATACTTCTGGTAAGTATCTTTAGATGTCTCTAGCTGTTGCCAGACCCAGCAGTTACGCTACCCCTTGTGTTTAAACAAATCAGCATATTCTGTGCAAGCAACGGAAAAGGGATAAACAAGAGTGGGAGGTGAGGAACGCCCCACAAAGCATTCTGGTCAGATTTTATATGCCTGCTTGTTGCCTACAGCATTTTGCAGGCTTAGTCTGTGTGATTTACTGGGTCAGACTGATGCCTTGATGCCTTTTCTGCTTTGCAATATTCATGCTGGGTTCCTAGATGCCCATTAAAGACAATGGACGCTGTAATACTAAAAATCTCTGTAAGTTGGTGGCTCTACCCTCCTGACAGCAGATTGGCATTATCTGACAAATGATTAGAGCTAAAGTGTCTTGCAAAATGCAAATATGCCTATGCAGAAATGGAAAATTACCATAAAAACCTTTAGGACTGCAGGAAACTTCAAAGCTAATTTGTGCATTCAACTAAAACTTCAGTTTCCCTGTTAGCAGTGTCACGCTGCTCGTTAGTTATCCTTCTAATTAGAACAGCATGGATGGGGGCACACCGCAGATAATAGCTCAGATAACAAAATTATACAGGTTAGAGAGCTGGTGTCTAGCTGATCTAGGATAACTTTGATTTAGACTCTTCCTTGACTAGGCAGATCTCTTCAGTACCAAGAGAAGCCTTACCTGCTCTGTGTCAGGTTATTTTTCAGTTGCTTAACAGTTCAAGTCCAGGGTGGGTATAGAATCATAGAATGGTTTGGGTTGGAAGTGACCTCAAAGATCATCTAGCTCCAACCCTCCCACTATGGGCAGGGACACCTTCCATTGGACCAGGTGGCTCAAGGCCACATCTGACCTGGCCTTGAACACCTCCAGGGAGGGGTCATCCACGACCTCCTTGGGTAACCCGTTCCAATGTCTCACCACCCTCACTGTCAAGAATTTCTTCCTACTCTCCAGTCTAAATCTCCCCTCTTCCATCTTAAACCCATTGTCCCTCATTCTATCACTATAAGCCCTTGTCAGAAGCCCCTCCTCACTTTCCTTGTAGCCCACTTCATGTACTAAAAGGCTGCTCTAAGGTCTCTCCAGAGCCTTCTCCAGTCTGAAGAGCTGCAACTCTTGCAGCCTATCCTCATAAAGGAGGTGGTCCAGCCCTCTGATCATCTTCATGGCCTCCTATGGACCTACTCATTTCTGCTCTTGGACTCTAACTGCAGCTTCACTGTTCTCACTTTCAGGCTGTAAAGTTCAAGTGTAAACCAGACTCTTCTGCATGTAGACACTAATAAAGGGTGCACATGTATTAGCAGAGCTGAAACCCTCAGATCAGTGGGAATGGGTTTTTTTAGCTGCTTTCTTCACAAGAACCTTTAATGTAGTGAAGCATTTCACTTTCAGGGTAAGATTCATGAGTCATTTCAGAATTATTTAAAGCCAAGGCAAATGCAACCTTTCCTTTGCAGATGAAGAAAACTCTCTTGTCACTGAGAATCATGCTCTTTTGCAGGAAAGGGTTGAGGGAATTATGTGATGGAAGAGACTCTTAGGAGAGAAATTCAGGTTTGGTTCTTTGCATGCTGCTATCAGCAATTAGACAAAAGAAGCATGATGAACATTTGGAAGCCTCTAGTAAAACCTGTCCCTCACACAGCATATATCAGCGCACTTCAGTAAATGTTGGTCTAGCCAAATAATACATTTTCTTAAGTAAATGCTTCAGCAAATTTGCTCTTCAAAACCATGGATATTCAGGATTATTTCCCAGGGTTATGGAAATTACTGCTCACCTGACTGGAACTGCTCTAGTTCATACAATCCGAGATCAAGTCCCAAATCTCCAGACTGCTAAGATGGAGTCCCTCATGCTCATCATATTGGATCTTCCCTGACAAAGAATGGCTTTGTTAATGGCTACAAAGGAGTGCCATTTAAGTAAGATCCTCACTGCTCTTTAAACTCCAGACTTGCTTAAGATGAAGCTGTTGGAACAATTTTCTGAGTCATTAGTTTAGACAGCTATCAATTGCCACTAATACTCTTCCCGTTCTCCTCCAGGAATAACATTGGCCATCAAAATACAGATCAATCCCAGTAGCTTCCTGGCCGGGGGGAGCACCACTGCCAGGGCAATCCCAATCTTGAGCAATCCCAGCCACTGGGGCAATCCAGGCCAATTTTGGTGGGATAATTTTCAGTTGCCAGACTGATGTTTTTATGACTCTGTGCTCTCATTGTGCTGCCTCAGAGTGTAGGAGCTCTGAACATCTGCACTATGTGCACTGGCAGCCCCAAAAGCCAACCAAATCCTAGACTGCACAAAAAGATGTGTAGCATGCAGGTCAAGGGAAGTGATTCTCCCACTCTACTCTGCTTTTGTGAGACCCCACCTGGAGTACTGCATCACTTGTGGAGCCCCCAAAACCAGAAGGACATCAGACTGTTGGAGAGGATCCAAAGGAGGGCCACAAAGATGATTAGAGGCCTGAAGCACCTCTCCTGCAAGGACAGGCAGAAAGAGTTGAGTCTATTCAGCCTGGAGTAGCAAAGGCTCTAGGGAGACCTTGTAATGGCCTTCCAAGACCTGAAGTGGTCTACAGAAGAGCTGGAAAGGGACTATTTATAAGAACTTGGGGTGACAGAACTAGATTGGATATTAGGAACAAGTTATTTACTGCAAGGGTGGTGAGACACTGAAATGAGTGGCTCAGAGAAGCTGTAGACACCTCATCCCTGGAAGTGTTTAAAGTCAGGCTGGATGATGCCTTGAGCAATCTGATCTAGTGGGAGGTGTCCCTGCCCAGGGCAGGAGGGTTGGAACTGGGTGATCTTTAAGGTCCCTTCCAACTCAAGCCATTCTTTGACCTCTGAAAAAAAAAGGAACACCTCCTTCCAAAAGTTTGCCCTCTGCCAGCAGACTCAGAGCTGACCATTAATAGCTGCAAAGGCTCCAAACCTGCATTTTCAATTCCTCATTTAGCTCAATAAATTCAGCTCATCACATAATACCTTCTGCTCATTATATATCCTGTGAGTAAGGAAAAAAAAAAATCACACAAAAATTGCTGCCTTATGATCACAGGAGTGAGCTGCTAGCCTGCCAGGCCACAGTTGAGGAGCTTTACATTCAAACTAGGAAGTAGTAAAATACGCCACAAGTTGTTTGTTTGCCGTTCATGTCAAAGCAAGAGGGCCTGGGCCAACCCTCAGAGAGAGGAAAAGAGAGAATAAATAGATCATCAGCCCCTGCAGAAAATGTCCTGCCAGTGATCATGGATTTATGAATTCATATGGAGGCACATCTCCACAGAGAGCTGAATTGTCTAGTCATTTTAAAGATAAATACTGCAGATGGGTGAATAATTCACTCATACAAATGTTCACTGAAAACAAATTAACTGCCTTGTGTGTACAGGTGATGGGAAGTTGTAATAGTTATTTCACAGAATGTTTGAGAAGGCAGCTTCTAAAATCCATCCAGCCTCCCTCGATCATAGAATTGCTTAGGTTGGAAAAGACCCTTAAGATCATTGAGTCCAACTGCCGACCTAACACACACCAGAGCCATTAAGCCATGTCCCAAAGTGCCATGTCCACATATTCTTTGAACACCTTGAGGGATGGTGACTCCACCACCTCTCTGGACAGCCTGTTCCAGTGCCTGGTCACTCTTGCAGGAAAAGAAATTTTTCTGCATCTCCAACCTAAACCTCCCCTGGTGCAGCTTGAGGCCATTTCCTCTTGTTCTATCACTTCATACTAGGGAGAAGAGATCAACCTCCACTTCTGTCCAGGATCCTTTCAGAGAGTTGCAGAGTGCCAGAAAGTCTCCCCTCAGCCTCCTTTTCTCCAGGCTGAACAACCCCAGTTCCCTCAGCTGCTCCTCACAAGACTTGTGCTCTGCACCCTTCACCATCTCTGTTGTCCTTTGCTGAATCTACTCCAGCACCTCAATATACTTCTGGGAGTGAGTGGTGTAAAACTGAACCAAGCTGAACTTGGTACCTAAGCTACACCCCACCCCCCCCCGCCTCCCAAATCCCAGCTCTACAGACTTGCCCAGTCACTTACTTCCAGGTACCAAAGGGGATGTTAATGAGATCCTGGCTGTGTGCATGCAGAAGGCTGCAGCTATGACAGCTGGTGAGGATCTTTCCAGAAGTAAATATACATCTGTATTTTGTACAGAGATGTCAACACTTCCTTAAAGCCAGATTGGAATAGAAGGGATTTGAATATACAGACAGGAGGGGTGTTCTCAGCTCACACTGTGCCTCTACCACCAAGAAGATGCTAAGCTGCCTCTATAAGCATTTATCACCAGCCAGATTAAGTCCATAAAATGGGGATTATGGGCAGTCCATTTGTAGCACAACATAGACATAAAACTATAATAAGTTACTGAGATAATGAGGCAGCAGGACATAAAATCACCTGCATACAAAGAGAGCCTGTCATTTCCAAACCAACAATTCACTTGGAAGCACACCTTTCCCACCAGCACTGAGGAGCAGGTCTTTATCACGCTGTTCCCTTCAATTCGTTCAGTAGTTTCAGAGGTTAGAAATGAGAAATATGATTAACTTTTAAGTTGTCTGTGTGTTTTTCCTCTAAAACCCTATTGACTTCCCACAGCAGTCCCAGCCCCTGCTCAGGGTGGGGAGGATCAAACAGAGCTGCCCAAACACAACCTCAACCTGAGTGTTGATTTTGCTATTGACCTGAAGGGACGGAGACCTCCATAAATCTACAAATAGTAATTTGTTCCACTTAACCTATCTTTGAAAAGCAGCAAAACACATTAAGGAAGGAGAGCCTTACCTGATAAACATGCACTTGTGAAGTCTGAGCCTACTATAAATAATTCTTCAGGAAAATGTGGTTAAAAACACCCTGCATAATGCAGCACAAATTTGATCAAGAGAAAATGGGTCATATCATGAAAAAATGCCCTCTCCAAAATGCAGTTGCATCAGTTTGCTCCTGACCAATATCCACAGCCATTAATCTGCCTATACTGGAAATGTCCCATTTTTGTTTTCCAGCCTTCCTTTCACAGTATCACAGTATCATCAGGGTTGGAAGAGACCTCAAGGATCATCAAGTCCAACCCATCACCACAGACCTCAAGACTAGACCATGGCACCAAACGCCACATCCAAACGCACCTTGAACACCTCCAGGGATGGTGACTCCACCACCTCCCTGGGCAGCCCATTCCAGCAGCCAATGACTCTCTCAGTGAAGAACTTTCTCCTCACCTCCAGCCTAAACTTCCCCTGGCGTAGCTTGAGATTGTGTCCTCTTGTTCTGGTGCTGCTTGCCTGAGAGAAGGTAACCTCCCCCTGGCTACAACCACCCTTCAGATAGTTGTAGACAGCAATAAGGTCCCCCGTGAGCCTCCTCTTCTCCAGGCTAAACAATCCCAGCTCTCTCAACCTCTCTCCATAGGGCTTGTGCTTGAGGCCTCTCACCAGCCTCGTTGCCCTTCTCTGGACATGCTCAAGCACCTCAATGTCCTTCTTAAATTGAGGGGCCCAGAACTAGGACCAGGACTTTCTTCTCCTTTCCTCTTGCTCTTTGTCGTTGCCCTGCTCCAAGGAGAAAAGCCCTTAATCAAACAACCTTTGCTAAAAGAGTATTTCCAAGGCATACATGTGTCAATATACAGTATCTCAGTTACCCTGCAATAGCTGTAAGAGTTTGGGTTAGAAGTGTTGCCTTCCACTGGCCTCTACCCTCCTCTTCATCATGGTGACCCTACAAAAGCCTGCAACCTGTGAATAAGAGGACAACCATTTCAGGAGTACAGTAGAGCTGCTATCTGTGGTATACTCCAAATGCCCAACGGGAATGTTTCATTTTCACGCCAGCCAATATATGAGATGCAGCTACAGGGATTTAAATATGATACTCAGGCTCATTAGTAAAGCAAGCATAGATAACAAGGATTTACTGAACGTTACTGTCTCGACTTGGCCAGCTTTCCCAAAGGGACCATTAAGATGCTAAGGAAGTTTTTTGTCTGTATTTTTGGGGGAATTAAGTCTGCATTCAGAAATTCCTGCAAATTCAGCAAAAAAACCCTCAGATGTTTGAGTTTTGCTTGGTCAAAACTCAGAGAAGTAGTACTTCTGTGCGAAAAAGTCTTTTAAAAATTGGCCTGTAAGTACTTTGCCTCACATCCAAGCACTGCTAAACTTAGTCCACTGCTGGAAGTGACCCATGATGCCACGCATGGTATGGACACAGGACCACCGACTTCCAATGAATGCTAGAATCATAGAATTATCAGAGTTGGAAGGGACCTCAAGGATCACCTAGTTACAATCCCCTACCACGGACAGGGACACCTCACACTAGATCAGGTTGCTCAGAGTCCCATCCATCCTGGCCTTAAAGACCTCCAGGGATGAGGCTTCCACGACCTGACCCAGTCCCTGGGCAACTTGTTCCACTGTCTCACCACCCTCATGGTGAAGAACTTCTTTCTAACCTCCAATCTAAATCTACCCACTTCTAGTTTTACCTCATTTCCCCTGGTCCTATCACTACCCGACATCCTAAAAAGTCCCTCACCAGCTTTCATTCACCCAATGAAGGGTGAATTACTCCCATTAAATACAGAGTGACAACACTGCTCATCCCAAACCTGGCTTCTTCAGAAACCACATGATTAGGAAGTGGTTCTCCTTGTTGTCATCAACCCACCCCATCATGTTTTGGGGCCCGCTGTCTTTGCTGCTCACCATCCATTACTTTGCGGCTGTTGCATATCAGTTTGTAGTTTGGGATATTTTTACATGACTGTCATCCCTGAGGGTGGCAATACTGAACTTTGACAACTCACCAATAAGACACATGGCAGTGCTGGGTTAAGGGTGGGACTCAATGGTTTTAAAGGTCTTTTCCAAGCAAAATGATTCTATGATTCTCTAATTCTATGAAATTACCTTGGGGTATAATTTTCTTCCTTTTATTCAGCACATAAGCACAGATCTTCTTTATCAAGCCAAGCCCAAATTCACCAAGCTTTGCAAGGTCCTTTTGAACTGTGTTTTCATCCTGACCCTTCTCTTCCCTGCATTAATATAATTGTCCAAATGACAGGGCACATGAAAGCCACTTGTGATACTTTGCTAATGGGACTGCAGCAGATGGAAGGTGCATTTTTTTTCCCCTCCTTAAACTCTGGAGGGACAATGATGGTTTTTTATGTGCTTGAACTGCAATGTGCCTCTCATTGCTGTTAATATGCCTTTGCAGATCAGTTCAGGAAAGGTTAATATTAAAGAAGTGTTTACTTCAGCTTAATTCGTTAGTGTTTATGAAGTGCTGTCAAAATACAAACTGTTGTATGTTTAGTAGGGTGACTTTAATATGGCTTCACCTAATACATAAATAATCATGGCACAAAGTACTGTCAAACTCATTCTGGCTCTATTGCATCCACTTAGAGCTAATTTTTTAGTTTTTGATTATATTACAGAATTTTCTTTTGTCTGTGTAGAAGTAAAATATGATCCACCTGAGTTCAATATGTCTTCAGTCTGCCTGGTTTTCAAGGTTTTTAAGGTCAACAGCAAGTCCTTTCGGACACAGGAGTTTAATTCACAGTACAGACAGCAAGGTTTGCATGGAGAGCTATGAGCATCTGTGACACCAGTGAATGCAGATGGAAAATTAGAAAAAACAACCAACCAACCAAAAAAACCCAAACAAAACCAAACCAAAACCAAACAAAAGCTCTCAGATGAAAAAGCTCTTCTTTGGGTCAGAAACTTTGCATTGTGAAGAGTGGCACAGCACAGCTACAGGGACATTTGTACTGGTGAAACCTTTAGCACAGCCCTGAAAAGCAGCCATTTTCTGCCACAACTGCATAAAGAAGAGCAGATTTCTTGATTGCTCTGCTAGGTCAGTGAGGGTACATCATGGAGCCATGGAAGATGTTATAGGGAGGTCAGAAATAGCACTGACCCAAAGTGGCAAGGACAGCTCTGCACTGCACAAATATCAGTCCTGGTCCAGAATTATATACCTGTAGTCATGCACCAGTATCAACTGTTTTTTTTTCATGCAGTTCTTCCACTCCCAGTTTTAACATGATCTTGTCCTTTTAGAAGGACAGCCACGTCCTAGAAACAGCCCAAACAGGGATGGAGCACAACAGTTCCATAGGGGCTGTCCATCCAGACTGTGCTGCAGTCTTATCTAATATAAAAAAATGTTTTCCCACCTCATCCTCGCCTTATTGAGGCTTTTCAGTGCTTAAAGGGGACCTACAGGAAAGCTGAGGCCAGACTTTTAGCAGGGCCTTTTGTGACAGGGCAGGGGATGATGAGTTTAAACTAAAAGAGGGAGATCTAGATTGGAAAGAAGGAAGAAATTTTTCACTGTGAGGGTGGTGAGATTGTGGCCCAGGTTGCCCAGAGAGTTGTGAAATGCCCCACCCCTGGAACCATTCCAGGTCAGGTTGTTTGGGGCTCTGACCGACCTGCTCCAGTTGAAGGTGTCCCTGCCAACTGGGGGGGATGTGTTGAACTAGATGACCTTTAAAGGTCACTTCCAACCCAAGTCATTTTATGATTCTGATTTGGTGCTTCTTCCATCACAACAAACCTTTAAGGATGCACCAAACCATTTGTTCATTGGTTAAAGTGATCATTGGGAATTTGCACTCCTTATCACTCCCATTACAAACTAAATGGTTCTTCTATTGCAGTCACTTGGGGGAAAAAAAATCAGTTTTCTGCCTTAGCAACACTTCACATCAATCAGGTTAATAGGAGTGTTAGAACATTTCCTAATTATAACCACAAATATTTGTAGGCTTTCTAGTGATGAAAGCTCATCCCATCCCATCGTGTTAAATCACCTCTGGGCTCTCTGATGAGTGAAACACAAACCCAAGAGGATGGCAGCAGCCCTTCATTCTGTCCTACATGAGGTGTGACACTAGCAGCATCTACCATGGAGGTCCTGGTCCTCAGGCTGATAACACGAAGACATAACAGGCATAGGCAGAGAGGTGGTGCCCCGGGGCAGATTCACAGGGGTGTCACTCCCATAGAAAGCTCTTTCCTTGTTCTATTTAATAACTTGACACCAATTCCAGGGCAGTCCCTTGTCAGGCTTTTCCTGCCTCAGGCCATGGTGATGAGCTTACAGGAAGAGCAGGGGAGAGAGGTCAGGCTAGAAAGAAGAGCGCTTGCTGGTTTTGAGGTCAGCAAGAAGTAGTATAGAGTCCTAAATCTCTAAAAAGCTGATACTAAAGGCATTCAAAAAGGCGATATGATTAATCTGAGTCCTTCAACTCCAACCAAGCACCCAAGTGTGTAAAAAGCCATAACATGGTCATAAGCCTGTGCTGATGGTAACAGCACAGACAAATATTCTCCAGCACACTCCCAGTACACACATATGGAGGTCTCCAGTGGGAAGAAATGCAATTATTTCACTCCTCAAATTTATTTCAGTATTTGCTTAACCTAACAGAAAAGCACCACTACTGATGTCATATATCCTGCTGCACTGCCTCATGTGCTGGATACGTCTGAGAATCAGGGGTTGGAAAAGACCCCTAAGAAATTCAGTCATCAGTTCTCTTTGCTGTTTGGCAATCATTTTCTAACATAAACTACATAACTGCCACGTATGCCTTTAAAGTATAGGTTCTTGTGTCTTTCTATAGGATTCGCCCACTTCTTTCTCATTAATACAGACTGAGCTAAGTCATTAAAATTAATGTATCAGCTCCAAACTGCCCCGTATCCATTAATCTCATAATAGTCAGAAGTATCTCAAAGAATACCTGTACTGCATATCTTGAGTTGGGTTTTTTAAAGTGCTATTAATAGCAGATACTTATCAAAAAGTAACTAGCTGGCACATGCACTTGCACCTCCTGAAAGTTTAATGACTTCAATAACTTTACTTCAATTTAGCTTTCAAAGTGTTGGGGGAACCTCTCTCGTTTGAGCCCTTGCCTAAGGCATAGCACTGTGGAGGAGTTGGTCAAGGAGGCGAATGCCATCAAAACATCAGAGACACAAACAGCTTAACAAGACACTTGGTTTGAATAAGTCCTCAAATGAGCTCAATTAGATTTTTTTACCTCAAAGCTGCAATAATTTCTCTGCAAAGAGCACATCTTGCTGAAGCAACTAGCTCACGTGGGAGTGTTGCAGGATCCCTGCACAGTGAAGTTGGAAAGGACCTGGGGAGATTATCTAATCCAATTCCTCTGCTAAAGCAGAGTCACCCACAGCAGCTTGCCCAGGAGCACAATGTCCAGGTGTGATTGGAATCTCTAAAGAGAAGGAGACCTCTCTGGGTTGCCTGCTTCGGGCTTCTTTGTTGTGCAACAGCACAGCAAAGAAGTATTTTTCTCATCTTCAAATGGAATCTACTGGGTTTTGCTTTGTGCCCGTCACTCCTTGTCCTCTCACTGGGTATCACTGAGAAGAGTCTGGCCCCAAGCTCTTGAGCTATAGATCAGGACTGAGAAGATCCCCTCTCAGGCTGCTCTTCTCCAGGCTAAAGAGTCCCAAGGCTTTCAGCCTTTCCTCTCCACAGTGATCCGCCAGTCCCTTCAGCATCTTTGTAGCTTCCCCTGGACTCTCTCCAATAGTTCCCTGTCTCTCCTGAACATTGGAGCCCAAAAGTGGACCTAATTCTCCACATGTGGCTTCATTAGAGTGGAGTAGAGGGGAGGAGAACTCTCTGAACCTGTCAGTTTCATTTTTCTTAATCCAGCCCAGCACCCCATTGACCTTCTTGGCTGCAAGGACACGTGGCTATCTTACAGTGAACTTGTTCACCAGCACTCTCAGGTCTTCTCTACAGTGCTGTTTTCCAGCAGGTAAATCTCTCCTGTACTGGTATAAGGGGTTATTCCTTTCTGTTTCTGATGGTCATCATGATACCTGTATAGGTGGAACACAAAACTGATCATAGCCTCTGAGTGAAATGGATTTACATATATCAGTCTGTCACCAAGCCATCCAGGCAAGCAAGCCGCTCTGCTGGCTACCAAAAGGGCAGGATTAGCTCTTCAGACATGGGAGGCCTGCTTGGGTTCAGGTGCTGGAGACTCTGGGTCATGTATTTCCTAACACTGAGAGGTGACTGAGCATGTAAGAGGTGGTGATGGCACAACAATGTGCTTTTGTACTCTAAACACAGCTTGCGGGAAGGTGGAATTTAAGTAACTGCTTCGCACTGATCTCACCATGCTTCTGCTGGAGTCAATTCATTTTCATTACTGTGAGCAGTGACACTAGTGCCAAAACATCCCACTCCAGGTGGTCAGAGAAGCCAAAGCAGGCTTTAACACTGGCATTTATGCAGCTAATGGAAGTGGCTCTGCCAAAGCTGACTCCTGAATGGGTAATAAATATTACCATTGGGGGGTAATCACTTGCAGCTTGGCGCTGTCCTCCAGTGGCAGCAGGAGGCTCATGAAAGCTTCTTACATCAGTGGAGGACTGCAGACAGCTATGGGTAGGATGGAAAGATGGAATCTCACATGCTTTTTTTCTCAGCTTGGCAGAAGTTTCCCAGGTTGGTGGTAGACACCCCATCCCCAAACCATCCCAGGTCAGTCTTGATGGGGCCCTGAGCAACCTATTCTAGTCACACGTGTCCCTGCCCTGTTGGACAAGATGACCTTTAAATGTTCCTTCCAACCCAAACCATTCAATGATTCTATTCTCTGATTAATGAGATTTAATTACCAGATACAAAAGTGGTTCACAGAATCCGTGGGTATGTTCTTGAAAGAAGTAACAGTTCAGAAAACACAGGACAGTTCCTTGAGCTACTTCCAAGCAGTAAGGAACAAAGGCAATGTCCAAATGAAACAACCCAAATGGCTGCACTGAGCGCAGTGATCTTCAGCTTCTCCCCAAACTGGAATCGTTTGTTCCCTACATTTACCCAGAGAAGCCTGCATTGAAAGCAGGACTTCTAACTCCTGAGATCCCTTCTCTTTCTTATTTCTCAATTAAAATCAGTTGGACTTGCCTCAGAAATTGTTCAGTTACAGCATGGAGAATGATGATTTCAGGAGCAGATGGAGTGGTGGTGGGGAAATAAACAGGAAAATCAGATAAACTCTTAAGAAACAAAGACTCTGTTTTCATACAAATTCCTTTTAATCAGAAAGGTTGAGAAGAGATCTGAACAGAAGATACTGAAGATACTGTACCTGGAAAGCTACTCAATGCATACTTACTTCTAAGTACAATAATTCTGAATTTTCCAGCAATTATAAACATGCCCTTAAATACTCTCTCCCCACCCCCNAAAAAAAGGTTTTGATTGCTGGCAGGTGTTTCTAAGAAGGTTTTACAAGTTTTAGTTGGTAGTTCTTCAAGCTGCTTCACATTTGTGTGTAATAGAGGTATTGCTGACGCTGTTCTCAGTGGTTTACACATACGGATGTGGATGTGCAAGGGGGAGGTGCACGCCCACAAAATTGCATTTTTGCTTCTCAGATGAGAAGAGCTTCTGAATTTCTGAATGGAAATTACATTAGTATTATCTTTAAACAACTTGAGTCCTCCCCGTTTTTCTCTTTTCTCAGACACACCAAAAATAATAAACTGAGACATTAATTGGGAGGGAGCTGGAAATCATCACATACCTTTTGGTCTTTGGAAGCTAAGAACTAAATTACTGTAATTGGCAGTTTATTAACAGGAAAATTATGCTAAACAGCTTCATGTTGCTGTCAGGAATTATATTCGGTAAGCTATGAAGATGGGGCCCTTGGTGTAACATTTGCATTTCCTCATTTAGAAAGAACAATGATAATAGATGAGTGAAGCATGTACAAATTATAGACCAAAGAAAATTTGCATGGCTGTAAAAAAAGGCTATCTTGATACCAGAGTGATTAAGACTGTTATTCATTAAGTTACAGTATAAACTAAGGGGGAAGGGGAAGTAGGGAACACGCTAACTTTACTCGGAGGCATATAGAAAATGAACTCCAGTCCAAACCACTTGAATTCCAAGCAGAACTGGATTATAATAGGTTCTGATTATCTTGCATTTATTATGCTGTTCTAGTATCAGGGTTTTGTTCCTGTCTTGGAGGAGGTCTGCAGAAGCAGTGATGCCAATCCCTGTTAACACAAATCTTAATTTCAGATGCTCCTCCCCAAATAATTTTCCTATTCACGATGCCTGAAGAGCAACAAGCCCAGTTAGGGCTGTTCAGCATGGAGAAGAGAAGACTCCAGAGAGACCTTAGAGCAGCCTTCCAGTACATGAATGAGGCTACAAGAAACATGGGGAAGGGCTTTTTACAAAGGCTACAAGAAAGATGAGGAAAGACTTTTTACAAGGGTTTGTAGTGATAAACTGAGGGGGAAGGGCTTCAAGCTGGAAAAGCAGGGCAGATTTAGACTGGATATCAGGAAAATTTTTTTTCTGGTGAGGGTGGTGAGAGACTAGAACAGGTTGCTCAGAGAGGTCATGGATGCCGCCTCACTGGAGGTGTTGAGGGCCAGGGTGGATAAGACCTTGAGCAACTGGGGCTAGTGGAAGGTGTCCCTGCCCTAGGCAGGGAGGGTTGGAACTAGATGATCTCTAAGGTCCCTTCCAACTGAAACCATTCCGTGATTTTATGATCACAACACTGACACAAGCAAAGCAGGAGACCTACGGAATTCTGCATCACTTGGCTGAGAAATGTGAGGTGTTTTGGGCACTTTTCTCTATTAGCAGTTTCCACAATCTGTCCTGATGTCTTAGCAGTTGACATTCTGCAAAGAAAGACGACTTTAAATATCACCAATACCTATAAGCGAGGGAGGGTAATAGCAAGGCAGGAGAAAATTGGGTTGTTTGAATGCCCTGATGTAAACCAGCAGGGACAGCAGACCAAGTGACATGGACTGCTTCCATGAAACCAGGGCACAGTGTCCTACTCTCCATTTGTACGTAGCTGTCTTGTCTACCAGGACTCTCTGAAGCGCAGAGAGTTCAAATAAGTTTTTGAGCAACTGCAAAATTTGACTGTTTTGATGAGAAATTTCTTGGCTGAAATGAAATGTCACTAGGGTTTGAAAGGCCCCTGGTGAAATGGCAGTTTCAGAGGTTAGCATTCTGCAGCACAGCCTGCAGGCAAGGCCCACACAAACCTGCCTTCTTAAATCATGGTTATTTATTTATGAAGACGATCTATGGAAAATTTCTTTAAGGACATGAGGCTTGTAAAATGGGGGGGAAAGGTGAAGCCACACAGCAGAATGAGGAGGTGCAGTATGAAAACTCCACAGCTATCACAGGGTTATAGTCCCAAATATTTGTCTAACCTTCTTTTGAAGCCTTTTAAAATATATTGCATGGAGAGGATGATGTCTAGTTTTAAAGACCATTTTGACCTTTTCCTGTCTTCAACAAGAAGTTGTTGGCTAATATCTAAACTGTTTCTCCTTCAGTATAAATTTGTTGCCTCTTGACAGAGAAAACAAATCATACCCATCGTTTCATACCACCCAAGACGTCCAACAGCATCCTGGGCTGTAGCAGCAACAGTGGTCAGCAGTACCAGGGCAGGGGTTGTGTCTTGCTCACTACTCAGCACTGGTGAGGCTGCACTTTTACTACTGGGTTCAGTTCTAGCGCACTCACTCCCAGTAGGACATTGAGGTGCTGGAGCATGTTCAGAGAAGGGCAATGAAGCTGCTGAAGTGTCTGGAGAACAGGTCCTCTGAGAGGTAGCTGTGGGAACTAGGGTAGTTTAACTGTGCAAAAATTAGACTCAAAGGGGTCCTTCTGACTCTCCACAACTTCCTTAAAGGAGGTTGAAGCCAGGTGGTTAGGGGTGATCTCTTCTCCCTAATAAAAAGTGTTAGGACAAAAGCAAATGGCCTCAAGTCGTGCTCAGGGAGCTTTAGATCAGACTTGAGGAGCAATTTCTTCCTCAAAAGGGTTGTCAAGGCCTGAAACAGGCTGCCTAGGGCAGCAGTGGAATCCTCATCCCTGGAGAAACTGAAAAGCTATGGAGATGTGGTGCTGAGGGACATGGTTTATTGGTGACCTGGCAGTGTTGGATTAGTGGCTGGATTTGACCATCTTAAAGATCTCTTTCAACCAAAACTCAGATTTTTGCAGTGGCCTTTTGCAGCCTCAGAGACAATTTCCATCCTGGCATTCTGTCTTTTGGTTTAAGCAACGCCAGTTGAGACCTTCACACCAGTGGAGCTGGCAACTGGTGTCCATAGGAGCAAGAGTAGCTCTTGAATGCTGCTTCTCAGAACAATTCTGTTGTTGCTTAATATCAAATATTTGGTGCATTTCTACAACAGCAGCACTGAAATACAAATACCTCTTGTAAAGTGGAGGAAGGGCTGCTAGAAAGACCCATTTTCCATGCTGTGCTGTGGTTTCAGTGTTGAGAGCTGGAGTTGGTTGTGTTCTGAGGCCACTCAGCAGAGCAGCTGTGGGGTACCCTCACCACACAGTTACAGCAGAGTGAATTATTTACAGTGAAAAAGGCATCCAATGAATTTGGTCTCATTCTTCCCTAGTGGAATATCTTTGCTTGCTGTATCCTCAAAAATAAGTCACTTCTCAATTAGCTTTTGTAACTCTGAGTGACTGGTACCGCCTCAGCCCCTTTGCTCCTTGCTGCTCATTGCAGGATGGGAGGTTGATCTGGTTTCAACACAAGATGTGTATTGTGGATCACATCTCCTTCCACTGCCTGCATCAACATGCCTTACCTTTGTGTCCAACAACTTGCACATAATGATGTAGAGCTCACTTTCCCTGCGTAATTAGTTTTAAATCTGATACCAACATCTTAATTAGGCCTGACCCCAGGAGTATTTGACTTAACATCATTTGCCAGCTTCAAAATATGGTTTCATAGACACTGCAAATAAGTACCCTCCTAGCAGTTGTAGTCTCTGTGCAACTAATTTCAGTGTCGTTCTCCTTTGCAGCCAGAGCAGAAATATGTGGGATCCTGCTGTAAGCCCAATACCCCTGATTGCAGCTCCATGCACACCTCTGCACTCTCACTGCATTTCTACTTTGGGAGCAAAGTTGTAATTACATTCACTAAATATACTAGATACAAATCAAATATTTTTTCCTGAAAGAGTGGTCAGGCATTGAAACAATCTGCTGAGGAAGGTGGTGGAGTCACTGTCCCTGAAGGTGTTAAAACACTGTGTAAACATGGTACCTCAAGATATGGTTAAATGGCTATGGTGCTATTGGGTTATTGGTTGGACTTGATGATCTAAGAGGTCTTTTCCAGCCTTAATGTTTCTAGGATTCTAAGATAAGCTACTTAGTCAAACACAGATGACTAGCAGCATGCCACTCACCCTGGACTCACCACCTCATTATATTCCCAGTAGATATCCTGGGGAAGATCTCCCAGCCTGGGCTGAGCACCCTGCAGCCACTACTAACCAAGCTGAGCGACCTCAGAGCTCAGCAGGATCTGTCTGCAAGGACTTTGCTCACACGTTTATCTCTAGAAAAGGTACCAAAAGCAGCAGCTGGGGAGTAGTTGAGATCATAGGCTGTGTGGACCACATAAAATATCCCCACATTTATAGACATGAAACATTTCATCAGGGAGCCACTGAGCGGGTTTGCAAGCAGAGCTGTATCACTGAGCGGCAGGCAGGAGCTGTTCCCTGAAGCACAAGCACAGAATTTGACTCTCAGAAAAGCAGCCCATACATTATGCAAAGAATTTACTGTTTGGGGATTTTTCTCCCNTTTAAATACTGCATGATAGGAAGAATGAAACATGTGTCAGATGTTAGCCACTTAAAGCACTACTGGAAGCATTGCAGATAGCAAGAAAAAGGATATGAAAGAGGAGTAGACTGGCATCTATATCTTACAGTTTCAAAGAAAAAAAACAAAATCAGCTTTTAAATGCATTTTGTTTCATTTTGCAAACCTGAATCCAACCTATAACCAGATTATATATAATGTATATAGAGGATAAATAGTACAGTGGATAGGATGTAATGGATATATATAGTATAATGTAGTATCCTCATTTGTGAAGCTAAGACACATGAAAAAACAAAACCAGGCTTAGCATTCAAAAAAACCTCCCTGTATTGCTTTGGGAACATTAGCATTCAGCCCAGGGAGCAGAGAAAAGCAGCAGCATGGCTCCTGCTTCCCCTGTGCTCTGGGGAGGTTGAGGAAGAAACTTGCCTTCACCTTCTTGCTGGAGTTAATTTGTTTTTCCACTCTCCAGCAGCTGGGAATCAGGTCCCAACCCTCGTGTTGCTCAGTCACTCCCTAGCCAAGGAACTGACTCATTCTGCTGTTTCATCTCACCCTGAAACTCATCCTCTTCCCCCAGATTACTCCCTCTTATTGAGCTGGTAATAAACTCACCTCACTAACCTTTTCTGAAGCAGCAGTGGTAATTTAACAGTGACTGAATTATGGCCAAACTCTCACCCTGTTAGAGGCTGTGGGAGTCCTGCCATTAGTTTCAACAGGTATTTAGTTGCCATTTCACTCCCATGGAATTCCTCCACTTCCTTAATGCACTGAATTATCAGGGAATGGAGGAGCTGCGCTTCATTTTCATCTGATGTCTTCTCCCTTAACCCCATTGTGTAATGCTTCGTAGCAAAGGCAATGCTGTATGAGAGGAGTCCCATAACCACTTTCAACAGGGTGAAACATTTCTATGCCTAGCTAAGAAGAGTGCCCAATTGAAATTGAGCCAAAAAGTAGCCCAAATGTTAAGTGTAGCAGCCAAAGGGGTGGAACCATCACCCATTTGTTAGACCAAAAATGACAGTAAAAGGCATGTTCGTTAGATTATTGAAAAGGCTGATTGAACACCTTCCACTTGCCCAAGTCTTTGATTTCCCTTCACTAATTAACATGAAAGCTATTACAAGGCTGAGTTACAAACACATTTGCTACTTGCACACACAAGTACAATTTTAGTCACTATGACATTTAATAGCCACTTCTGCATTAGAAAATCTGTGATAAATCATATTTTGATTAATTTTATATTAAAATATGATTATACAAGATCCTGGAAGTGTTCTATGAAGCCCTAAGCTAGCACAAGACTCATCTTCTCCTAAAAGTACTGACCTTGCCCACAGTGTGAGAGTGGATTAACTTCAATAGCACACTGAGACTCTACCCAGCCCTGTTCTCCTTCAGTTTATGCCAGTCCCATCCTGAGCTCTGCCAGCCAGAGAACCGGGTAACTCCCACTGCTGCTTCTATTTTGCCCTGCTGACAGCTTTCCAAGCTGATGCTGGGTTGTCACATAACATAGCAGACAGATGCTACCTCACTGAAAGGCAAATCTCCTGTTGACTTAGAGAACAGGAGGATCAGGACCCATGGTTTTTCATTTCATTTTGAATGTTTGCAGACCTCTCTTGTTACAGTTACATTATTTGTGCATGTATTAGCGCTGAGAGCGGCTGTGTAATTAGTTTCTATCAATAATAGTAGCTGACAAGCCTGGTTTGGTCCACTCTGCCTTGGTCTTAGTGTTTCATGTATACACAAACATCCTCTGTCAGCCAAGAGGAAAAAAAAAAAAAGAAAAAAAGCTGGCTCACTCAGAGATTCTTCTAATATATCCAGTCACACACCTGTACCAAGTCACAGTTTGGATTTACACAGGCTTGGAAAGCAATGAGAAAAACAAAACTAGGTGAAAATGCTTATAAAATCTTTCCAGGGAAGTGGTAGAGTCACCATCCCTGAAGACGTTCATAAAACATGTAGCTGTGGCGCTTCAGGACATGGTTTAGTGGGCATGTGTGGGGTTTGGTTGATGGTTGGACTTAATCTTAGAGGTCTTTTCCAATCAAAACAATTCTATGATTTAATCCCACGTCAGAGAAAGAAAAACTCTCTCCAGCTCTTAGGACACAGAAAAAGGCCAGAGACAGGCTTGTACAGCACCCTTCCCTCCTCTGGAAAACCAAACCACTGGAAAAAGTGCAAATTGGAGCAAACCTCCAAAGTAACAGCAGGACAGGCACTCTGGGACATGTTTTAGTGGCCATGGTGGTATTGGGTTGATGGTTTGAGCTGATGATGGTGGAGGTTTTAATGATTCCCTTTGAATCCTTCTCACTGAAGCTGAGCAGTGCATGGCCTTTGCAGAAGGAGCCTCAAAAACTCTGCAGAGGCTCTGCTGGCAGATTGCAGGGGCTTACCACCAGCTCGAACCCAGCTAGCCATGCCATCTCAGGTTTGATTTGTGACACTGATCAGCTAAGGCTATGGAAATGTGGAATTTTAAAAAACACTCTGGAACCATAAAAAATTTAACCACGTCCTTAATTTTTACACAGTGTCAGCACAGGAGATTTAAAAAGCAATAAACAAACTTGTTACTGCGATGGAATCGAAGAGGAATCATAAACTCACTAAAGTTACAGAGCTAAAATATGGTGTGGAGAATGGACAATGGCAACATTTATTCAATAAAACTCATTTATATGTAAAAGATTGAATAAAAATATATACTATTATGCAGGCACAACAAATTATGGAAGAGGTAAAAAAAAAAAAAAAAATGGCCTGTGGGCAAGATGCTTTATATTATGCATGCAAACATCATAGCTGAGGTGCTAACCATGGCTGCAATCAGGCTCTAAACTGCCAGAGAGGTGATGGGAATTGTGGCACGAGCCATACATAGGGTGACAACTTCATAGCTCTGTGCAATAAGCCAACTGCTAGAGTTACTGCTTGTTGACTATTTGTCTCTTTCTCTTGAGATGGAAACTCAGGGCTCCATCTGTTTATGAAATCTAAACATCCAAAGGCATTTCCTTCAAGAAGGATGGAGTATTAATCCTGATGGTTGGGTCAGATTTCAGCCTGGGTAATTGCTTTCTGCTAAGACATGGTTAAACTTATAGTTTTAATTTAAAGATGCTCTGTTACATTGTGTTGGCTGGGCTGTGTGTAGATACTCTGTACTTTCAAACAATCTCCTCTAAGAGAATCAGTATTTTAACATGTTATTTGTGTCCTGCTGTGGTTTATCTCAGCTACTAAAACTACAGAGACTTTATTTATTAGAAGTCCCCATGGTCGTCATTTGGCCCTACTATTTGCAATATCCACAAATAATCTGTGGGTGTCACACTGATGCAGACCAATAGGTAAAAAGATTCTGCAGGGTTTTCCATTCAAATATGTTCCCCCTGTTGATACCAAGGCTTGGATCAGGGTAACAGCACTGCAACAAGTGTTTGGGGAGCACCCACGCAGGTTTGGCACTGCGTTCACTAACTACTACATAGTGGTCAATCAATTAACTCAAGGTGAAAAACCAGTGAGGATGAATCCCCAGCTAAGAGTAAAGAATCTGGGCTGGACTTCCTGAGAAGTGAAATTCCATTTCCAGGGATGTCAGAGAGGTTTAAACGATCACTCAGGAGAAGGGTTTTCTTTTTTCCCTTTGTTTTTCTTTATTTCCTCCAGGCTGAGGGTTTACATAGATCTTCTCATTGATCTGAAGTGGCTAGGGGCAGAAAAAAAGCCAATTTTGGCTGCATTATTCTGACTCACTTCCACTATACCTTAACACAAAGAGAAATGCCACCTGCACCCCAGAATGGATCTGTGCCAAAGGCTTGCCTTGGAAAGCAGGATTCAAGCCAGGCACTTCAAATCTGAAAGGCAAATGATTCCAAAACCAGTGGAGGGAGAGATGCTGAACTGGTACCAGCCCAGGCACTTCTACAGGCAGAGGCTCTAGGTGATGCTTATGTGCATCAACTGAGAAACAGTCACATTGATGAATAAATGAGTTAGAAGTCTGAATGTTTTTTTTTTTTTTTCCCCTGATGCCTTTAGTTTTTGATGTGCAAAGACATTTATTTTCTCTCCCCATCCAGACTTCTATTCCATTATCGGACAGAAAAATTAAAAATAAAGATCCACATTACATAAGGCACCCTGGAAGGTCAGGGCAGATGGCCCCACAGGTGAGCCAGCAGTGATGCACACTGAGGGGATCTTGCATAAAATGTTCAGGTCTCTGCTTGTAAAGTGTCTGGCAGCAGCAGCTGAGGGAGCTGCACTTGTCCAATCACATTTAGAAAATGCCTCAAAACTAGAACTTTTTTTTTTTTTTTTTTTTTTTTTTTTTTTTTAAAGCAAAGAATCTCTCCTTTCTCCCTCCAGCCTTCCCTCCAATGAGCAAGAGAGGCCTTTTCCAGGACAGTAGAAGTGAATTTGCCTTTGTGAAGTGAGTTCAATCATTTTGTGGTCAAGGAGCATTTACTTGCTGTTTTCCAGCTCCCACCATATTTCAGCAGCAGAGACAATGTTTTTGCAGGAAAGGATCCCAAACCCATACTGATGATAGGTGGTACCCAATCCCCACTGGAAAGAGGGGTTCAAGGCTACTTCCTTCTGCTCTTTAAATTCAGTGGGAGCTGGAACAAGAAGAGCCATTTATAAATCTCTCCCTGCTGGTACCCTACCCAGAGGTTATCTGGTTTTCCTTTCTCTGGCTCTGCATACGAGTAACACAAAGTACATCAGGGTAGCCCATACAGTGTCATTTTTGTAATTAAAGCTCCTGACACAGACTTTCCTATTTAACCTGCTGCATTGGAACTGCTCTCTGTTCTTCTTTTAATGTACCTGCTGATCTTTCAAAGATCTTGGTTGTGTCTCAAAAGCCAGCTGGAGGTGGACTCTTCAATCAGAGTCAAAGAAAAATCGACATGGAGAAAGTTAACTAAACTTTAACTCAAAGAAAAGTTTTCTCTTAGGTTTGGAACAAATATTGAGACCTGCTTTATTACAAAGCTGCTCTGCCATATTGCCAGGGGCTTATTTCTGGCTTAACATATACACAGTTAATCTCTTGGCCAAAAAAAGTGGAAACCTGGGAAAAAAGAGAAAAATGGTCATCATAAATGTCACATTAAATCACAAGGTAAGTTGCAAGGCAGAAGACGGGATTTTTTTTCCCCCACCTGTATCTTTATTTAACCACAGTAACAGCATTCATGCTGTAGACTGCAACACAATGGAGCCATCAGTGTTCAAACAGGAGCCACTATAAAAATATCAGACCAACCAGATCAAGAGACACTTCAGGAGGAAAGTAAATTCAGATGAAATGAAATCTATAGTAGCCTTTGCCCGCTGAGTATTCACATGGGCAGGGGAAAAAAAAAAAATAAAAAATCTGATGTTCAGGCTCCAGCCACAGAAGTGTCATTGCACAAATGATTTGGGAATTTTCAACCTGAATTATAAGAACACATTTCTGTGCTGATGTGTTTGTAGATGCTGATGTAATCCTGCAACATCTCTTTTATGAGCAAAGGTTTTAAACTCTTTGGTTATTTAGTCTGGAAAACAGAAGACTAAGAGAGGATCTTATCAATGTTCATAAATATCTGAAGGATGTGTGTCAAGAAGAGAAGATGTTCTTTAGTGGTATCTGTGATAGGATGAGGAGCAATGCACACAAATTGGAGCACAGAAAGTTCTACCTCAGCACAAGGAAAAAAAAAAAAATCTTCATTCTAAGGGTGGTGGAGCACTGGAGTAGGCTGCCCAGAGCAGTTGTGGATCACAGGGTGTCAGGGGTTGGAAGGGATCCAAAGAGATCATGGAGTCCAATCCCCCTGCCAGAACAGGACCATACAATCTAGCTCAGGTATGTATCCAGACATGCTTTGAAAGTTCCCAGAGAAGGAGACTCCACAGCCTCTCTGGGGAGCCTGTGCCAGTGCTCTGTGACCCTTACAGTAAAGGCATTCCCCTTTGTGTTGAGGTGGAACCTCCTCTGCTGCAACTTACATCCTTTGCTCCTTCTCCAGAAGCCTCCTTTGCTTTGGCAGGGCACTTTGAAGTCCCTTCCAATCCCTAATATTCTATAATTCCATGAATAATTCAGCAGAGTTAAGTCCTCAGGGCAGGAATTTCCCAAGGTGTTTTGCAGTGTGTGAGACCATGGGGTGCTGCTATACAGAAGGGTTTTAAGCAAGATCCAGGAGGTTCAGTCCTCTGAGAGCAGGTCTCTACTGGAAATAGTCTGTCACAAAGTCACATTTAACGGCATAAATCTCTAGATTCTTGCCAAACCTTGAGATAGAAGAACAACCCAAAAATAATTTCTGCAAGCAGAAGAAGAATCTGATAGCTACATGATAAGAAAACCCCTGATCTCTGGTCTTGTTGA
Organism: Eubucco bourcierii; assembly: GCA_013396675.1. Classification (NCBI taxonomy): domain Eukaryota; kingdom Metazoa; phylum Chordata; class Aves; order Piciformes; family Ramphastidae; genus Eubucco; species Eubucco bourcierii. Next base: position 379,837 of record VWZE01026298.1, read on the forward strand.
TATAAATTACATATCTCCTAGCTGTATATATTCATGTAGTTTTAGACAAACAATGAGCACTATGAATAAACTCTTGGGCACTAATTCTGGGAACTATGGGTTGGTTTTCATAGTTGTATTTGCTTTCACATGTAGAGTAATGAATAAACACTTGGGCACTAATTCTGGAAACAGGAGACTGCCTTATGAGATTAGCTGCAGCTCAATAGTCAGGGGACGAGGGAAATAAAAGGATTCACATTACGAATTTTATAATGACTTACTGCTCACTTATCTGAAAAATAGTTGGAGTCATAATTAGCCAGCCTTTTCAGTGCTTTAAGGTGCAGAGATTTCTATCTGCTGCACACCTTAACATTTGCATTTTAATGGGCTAAAGATGTATATCAGTAATAGCACCAACGGATGCTCGCTTATCACTAGTAATAATACGATATATGGCTTAGGAGACAAACCTAATCCACAGTGCAGCAGGCTTGATCAATAAAGAGCAAACACTGACCAAAGCAAGTCAAATCTAAATGTCACTGCACTGACATGCCTCTGAGTAACAAAACCCAGACTGCAGGTTGGGTTCAGAAACGTATTACTGCCACAAACCCACGGGTGGTTCAGCTGGTTGTGGTAAATACAGGGTTTGTTTTCACTTGTGCAGCTCTATGGGGAAAAGTGCAGTACAAAAATCATAGAATTGTTTCAGCTGAATATGATCTCTAAGCTAATCAAGTCCAACCATCAACTTAACACCACCATGGTCTTTAAACTATGTCCCAAAGTGCCACAGGTTTCTTGAACACCTCCAGGGATGGTGACTCCACCAACTCCCTGGGCAGCCTGTTCCAATGCCTGACCACTCTTGCAGGAAAAAACCATTTCTCCTAACATCCAAAAACTAAACCTCCTAATGATTCTATGATTCTCTAGAGGTGAGCTACCTTTGCTAGATAAATTAATAACAACTCACAACATAATGAACAGTCAAAGTCCTTAAGACTTAGGTAAAAACCACTACTGCAGAAATAGAAAAATTTATAGAGCTTTGTGTGCCATCCTGATTCCAGTTTAGCATGGACCTGTCAAACCAGCTTCTTCCAGCTGGGCACTGATATAAGGAAGAAAAGGTGGTCACAGATGAATGATGTGAAATGCTACAGTAATAGGTGATAGAGTCCCTCTGACAAAGGGCTCATCTCCAGAAGATATATTCCCCTGACAAAAAGAGTTAGAGAAAATGACATATTTTTCTCTTTAAGCATCGAAAGAAATACTTAACTCAGGAAGATTGGATGAAACATGGATTAAGTTCACTGCTGAAACTGTCACTTCCACGGCTGGAGGGAACTGGAAGCAGCCTCCTTCTGCTGCATTTTCAGAAATAACTTTCCATTTTAGCTCTGCTTAATTGTGCATCCAAATGGTAAGACTGGGAAGGGAGACCGAAGCTGCTTTCTGCCTTCCTAAACCTTGGAAAATCATGGTGTTAGCATCTGACATGAACTTGAATAAAGGCAAAGCCGCAGCTAAGGAGCAAACTTATAGGAAGATAGAAGAGAAAACGCAGAGCTGTTTGCACAAAACCCCAAGTATTCCTAGTGAGTGAAGCCTCTGGAGAAAATCCAAGCTGCATCTCATATTTTTAGTGAAGGTCTGTAGTAAATGTTTGTAGATCAAGGGCACATAATTCAGCAGCAGAAGGATCAGATAAAATTGCTAAAGCCTTTCACAAGCTCTGCTCTTCCACCAAGAGTAAATGGCGTTTGAAACATCCAGCACTTGGAGGGGGCTTTACAATGACCTTTTAGAGACAACTAAAATTGCCCCAATGAGAACTACAGAAACACACCCTGACTTGGGGCTTTGATTACATCTGACTGGAAAACAAAGATTCATTTCATAAAATTATTTCAAGGTCTTGGAAATGATTTTTTTTCATTTGTGTTCCAACAAAAACCAAGGCACTTTGAGAGGATGAGGAAGAACAGAGGCAGAAAAGGGGGAAATACACTGTCACCTGGTGATTACAACACTTGCAATACAGGAGGTCTTGGTTCAAGTGTTGTGTTTCATGAAGCACCAACCCCCTGCCAGTGCAAAAAATCTTTGCTCTTACAATAACTACAGAAGTGGGACACAGTCTGAAGGACTTAGATCAAATCATGGAATCATTAAGGTTGGAAAAGACTTCCAAGATATAGAATCATAGAATAGTAAGGTTGGAAGGGACCTCAAGGATCATCTAGTTCCAACCCCCTGCCATAGGCAGGGACACCTCCCACTAGCACAGGTTACTCAAGGCCTCATCCAATCTGGCCTTGAACACATCCAGGGAGGGAGCATCCACAACCTCCCTGGGCAACCTGTTCCAGTGCCTCACCACCCTTACTGTAAAGAACTTCCTCCTAACATCCAGTCTAAAAGCCCAACTGTTAACAGTACCATAGCCACTAAACCATGTACCAGAGTGCCATGTCTAAATGTTTAGTTTGGGTTTTTTAAAACGCTTTCAGAGATGGTGACTCCACCGCCTTCTTGGACATCCTGTCCCAATGCCTGACCACTCTTACAGTAAATAATTTTTTGCTAATATCCAATGTAAACCTCTCCTATTGCAACTTGAGGTCATTTCCTCTTGCCCTATTGCTAGTTGCTGAACAATTTCTCTATCAGAATATTACCTTAATCACATTAATCAAAAGATGCACCACTTCTCATCAATAATTAGCAGCTTCTCAGAATATCCCCAAAAGGGAGCTTGGATGTCTGCTATTGACAATTCCAAGACCATGTGTTACTTGATGCTAGTCATTGGGATAGATTTTCTTGCAAATACAACTTTCTTGATTTAAAGCCCATTGATATTCTGCAGTAATCTTCCATCTTTTATAGTTAGGAGAGTCCTTCAGACCTGGAATTAAGTCCTGTTGGCAGCAGTGCTGAACTCTATCAATTGTGAAGGCAACGGCATCATGCCTGAAAATGAAGTGCAGGTGTGGGGCTATGCTGGCCAGGTATCTTCCAGCACAGTGAATTCCTTTATCTGCAACATAACACTAATTGCAAGGGACTAATCAAAGAGAAAAACATAGAATCCCACACTCCCAGCATGGTGGGTTCGGAAGGGACCTCTGCAGATCATCTAATACAACTCCACTGCTAAGGCAGGGGCACCCAGAGAAGGTTGTTCAGGGTCACAATGACCAGGTGAGTTTGGAATCTCTCCAGGGAAGTAGATGTCACAACCTTCAGGCCAGTCTGATCCAGGGCTCCAGTACCCCCCACAGCAAATGAGTTTCTCGTCATGTTCAGATGGAACCTCCTGGGTTCCAGTTTGTGCCCACTGCCTCTTGTCCTGTCACTGGGCACCACTGACAAGAGTCTGAGCCCATCTTCTTGCTCCCTACCCTTTAGCTCTTACTGAGCATTGAGATCTCCTCTGGGGCTGTTCTTCTGCAGGCTAAGCAGCCCCAGGGCCCTCAGCCTCAACCATCTCTACATGACTGTGGTATCAGCCTTATCACTCAGGTGCTTTTGAGGAACACAGTAGGTCATAAGTGTGAGAAAATTTGGATTTCTCTGGGGATATAAAATACTTAAGAAGATACCAGGTTTGGTTTTCCCTCCTGTTTTGGGGTTTGTCACATGTTTGGCTTTATTTTTTTTTTCCTCCTTCTTTCTTTGAATATAGAAATCTCCAAGTCATAATCAAATACACTGAGCTTCTCTTCAGAAATTAATCTCTCTTCTTTTAAATTCTGGAGTTTTCATAGTTTTATGTAGAATCATAGAATTACTTAAGTGTCTTTTTCAACCTAAGTTCATCAAGTCCAGCCATGAGATAGCAGCAATGCATTTAACTTGCTACAGAAAAATCTATGCCAAATAACATCATCTGTGTTTACTATCTGACAGGCAAACCTACGTATTTGTTGTTTATTAATAATTGCTTTGGATCTGTTTTATCTTCTTTGCCTTGGAACTCTGCCTGTTGGGGGGTTGAAACCTCTTTGGTGTGTTTTCATAACATAAAACTGTTTGTATAAATTCTTCAAAGTTTCTCCAGTGTTTCATCTTAAAAGGGGGAGAATAGCTAAATATAGCAATTTTATTTCAATAGCATTTAAATGCATATTCAACAAATTAGACAGAATAATCTCCTCATTAGATAGAATAAACAATAAACAAACTGAAATTTAGATGGAATAAACTCATATATACTGAATTTTTGACAGTTAGTATTTGTCCTTCTCAATAAGAATCGTCATCTGTAAATTTTCCAGAGCAGTTCAGCCTCTCAGAAGCAGAGATGCTACAGGTTGGGGGACACCTGGATGCCACATTGTCCTTCCCTGTTCTTTCATGTCCATCATCACTGATTATGGTAACCTATTAATTAAATGCTTTCAGTTCCACCAGTAAGAGATCCTGGCTACAAACCTGGAGTGTCCTGTAGCCTTATTTCACACTAATCTCCAGAAATGAAAGATGTTTGTCCCTCATGTTTACCTGGGGGTAGAACACAAAAGGAGACTTTAAAGGGTCTCATGGTCTACCAGGAGTGATTCCACTAGATGTTAGGAAGGACATTTGCAAGAGACACAAATTCCACTTCAGAGTATTGCCACAATCTGTACCTTTGAATACATCCCTCAGTGCTTGATGCTGGGCTCTAAAAGGAAATTCACCTCCTACCCAGCTGATCTGGTCTCCTGAGGACCTTCCAGTTGCCACCACTGCTCCTGCCACCAGCCTGACTTACAGTCACAGATAAACCCTACTTCTCTTGTCCAAAGAGACTGTATTTTAAAATGATGGGTTATGAACTTGTGAAACCTGAAGCATGTCTCAGAAGATAGAAAATCCAGGAAAAAAAAAAAAAATATATATATCGCACATACTGCTCCTTTCCACCTTCCTGAGCTGCTTCTTGCCTCTATTGTCATCTTTTCTCCCTTCTACCTTCATGAGATTTTTCAGAAATGATTATCTCATCTTTTACAGCTTGGATTTTCCTGGCCAGAATGGGACCGCAGCCCAGGTAAGGCACCTGATGCCAGCCACCCATTGCAGAGATGCTAGGTCTGGACTACTTGGAGCACCTCAAATTCATAAATTATCTGTCAGTAAACAGGAAAAAAAAAAACAAACAACACACCCCACACCCCCCCTCCCAAAACAGTAAAACCACACAAACTGTAGAATCATAGAATCCTGGAATTGTTTTGTTTGGAGAAGACCTTTAGGACCACCCAGTCCAACCCTTTTTAACTCTGCCAAGGTTGGTGCTAAACCATGTCCCCCCAGCACCACATCTCTGCCTCTTTGAAACACCTCCAGGGATGGGGATTCAAGCACTGCCCTGGGGAGTCTATTGAGTCCTTTCATATGCAAAGTAAAAATAACTGGCTAAAAAAAAAAAGAGAAAGGAGGCATTTCAGATAAGTGTTCCACATAAGTTGATCAGTTTAACTGCCCAGGTAAGATGACTGATTACTCCATGAGGGTGGTGGAACACTGGAACAGGTTGCCCAGAGAAGTGGTGGAGGCTCCATCCCTGGCAACATGCAAGGTCAGACTTGAGTCTCTGAGCACTCTGATCTAGTTGGGGATGTCCTTGCTGACTGAAAGGAGTTGGACTGGGCAACCTTTAAAAGTCACATTACAATTCTATGTATACATTCTATGATGATATGCTGATGTTAAAACATTAGCAGAGAAACAGGTAGAATTAGAGGGTAGCAGGATTGGGTCTGAAATGGCACAAAAGTAAATGGGAAGATGGTCACAAGTAGCCAACTCACCGCTTGCATTAAATCTGCATCTTCTCATCATTTGCCACAGTGAAATGCTCCGTGTGTGAGGCTGATCATGAATTCTAAAGGCAATTCCTCAGCTGTGATTACTTTTTGTTGCCTCAGTTGACTTGGTTGAAAATGTACATTGAAAAACTAAACACAAGTGTTTTGTTGTCTGGGAAAGCGACGGACTGCTTGGATTTAATTGCATCATTCTTAAGCAAAACTTTGACTTGTACACATCTTACCAAGAAAATTAAATGTTTTCATCATCCAGCCATACTGAATAGTTAAGACTGCCAGTGCCACTCATTAAATACACAGATGTTTTCAAGTTTCATTAGGGAACTGTAACAAACAGCCCAGATTTCATTAGCATGTGGAAAACAAGGTAGGAGAATTGAACATACAAGAAGAGTTACTTAAGGACTAAGAGAAATTCTGAAAAAAATAAGAACTTTGTGGAGAAAACCTGAAATACAAAGCAATGCAGAGCCACTCAAGGTTTCCTTCACCTAGCATCAGTTTTCTCCCCAGCAGAAAGGAGAACACAGCTGTCACCTTCCCTCAGTACAGAGCATCATCCAACTCAGAGAAGGCAATCCTTATGCCTGCAAGTGAAGCCTCTAGACACACTTGCCAAACAAGATGTACTTTCCCCAAAAGAATAACAGATGGCACAACCCAGTTTGGTGGTTGGTTGTTTTTTCCATCAAATTGTTGTGGTTGCTTGTTTTTTCCATTGAATTGTTTTGGTTGGATAAGACCTTTAAAATAATCAAGTCAAACCCAATACTGCCAGGTCACTGCTAAACCATATCCCTCTCAGCACCAAAGCCACACAGTTTTGAAAGTTGTCTAGGGATGGGGACTCCACCACTGCCCTAGGTAGCCTCTTCCAGGTCTTGACAACCTTTTTGGGAGAGAAATTGTTCTTCATGTCTGACCTAAATGTTTTCTGGTGCACTTGAGGCTGTTTCTTCTAGCTCTGTCACTTGCTACCTCGGAGAACAGACCACCTGGCTCCAATCTCCTTTCACAGAGAACCAGAAGGTCTCCTTTCAGCCTCCTTTTCACCAGGCTGAACAATTCTAGTTCTCTCAGCTGCTCTTCGCAAGACCTGTTTCTCCAAACCCTTCACAAGCTTCATTGCTCTTCTTTGGACACTTTCTGTACCATGAGGATCTATGTGGATGTTATTGTCAACATCTCAGCAAGCACCCAGTGCACGGGCAGCCCTCAAGATGTTAAATGAGGAATTTCTTACTTGCATTTCCCAACCTTTGGTGGTAGCAAAGCCCACTGCATTCAGACCTAGGAACTGACACCTGTGGGCAGCACAGCCTGACACAGACAGAGAGTCTGGATCTCAGCTCCTGTCTCTGACAAATGTTACTGCCCAGGAGAGAAAAAAAAAAAAAATTATCTCTGTCTGCCAATGCTGAGACCATCAAAAGTAAAAATATTCTGAGTCAGGTTCTCCCATCCCCTCTCCAAAATTTACAAGATTGCATCAAAAAATCATAAGACTGACTTAAATATTCAGTTCTGTGTTATTTATCTTTGTGATTCAGAGGTGTCAATAGTTATTTACATGGTCTGAAGCTACTCCCAAAAGTCAAGAAGGTTAAAAACTGTATTTAAAAATAAGGATGTTAGATCTTTTGAAACCTTTTCAATTCCACAGCCTGGATGCACATAAACATATAAAAACTGAGACAGTCACTCACTGTGAACCTGGATGCATCTGTGAAATTTTTCTTCTGCCATAGGTGAACATCAGTACAAAACCTTCTTAAGTCAAGACATTCCTTAAAATGATTCAGCATTCAATAATTCCTTCTTTTCTCTGACCTGTCACATTCACTGTCTTGCACAAATGCTTACCAAGATTCAGAAGTGTGTAGAATAAACCATGAAATAAAGCACACACATACAAAAGTTCGAGACAGAAAAACAATGTCACTGCTTTCCTGTCATTCAAATATTCTTTTTCTTTGCATATGATGAAATTATAGGAAGCCATACAGCAGAAAATTACCATTTTTCTGTATTTGTAACCCCAACCCTGTGTTTGTATCACCAGCGGCTGAGTTATTGGATTGTATTCTCTTAATAACACCTCTGACAAACGGAGACATCCATCCTATTTTAGCAAAAAGAAAGCAGACTGATCAAACATGAGATGTGTGCTTGAGCCCAAAATTTAATCTAGAAATCTTAAGCCAAGACTTGTTCTTTTAAATCATCTTTCCATAGGCTCCACTCACTTCATTTGGGTCAGCAGGATTTAATTCACATGCTATGGATTTCAGTGTTCCCAGGGTACTCCCAAGTATCTTCCACATTTGGAAAGAAATAGTCTACTTTGAGAGACACTGTGAAGAGTTTTAACCTAAACCCTGCAAAGAAGGCAGAAGACATTTTAATGCTTTTTTGTTTGTCTTTGAGACCTTGCTTACAACCATCCTCCCTCTTTTAATCAGGTTTGTCCTTGGCCAGAAGAATAGCCTGCAAAATTCATGAGGATCCAACTATCAGATCCTTTGATGGCTTCTTCCATCAGACAATACCTGTGAAACTGTATCAGTTCACTGACTTAATGCCAAAACACTACAGAACTCAGACACAGAGTCCCAGTGTACCGATTTAATAATTCCTTTAATTAGTATTTCAGTGCTAGGAATTTGAGGGAACCAACCACAGAAGTGAGGGAACCAAGCACAGAAAATTTTGGGTTGGAAGGGACATGTAAAGGCCATCTAGTTCAAAACTTCAGTAGGAAATAATAATAATAATTAGGAAAAAAATAAGGCAAGCAAACCAAACCAAGCAAACAATTCCCAACCACATACACACACAAAACCAAACAAACCAGAAAACAAACAAACCCACCATCAAACCACAAAAAAAACAGCCGAAACAAAGTCCAAAGAAACCAAAACACACACAAAACACCCCAAACAAATCAGAGAAATGAAGACTGCCTCTAAGCTTTCATTGCTGGGAAAATGCCTAAATTGTTGACTTCAAACTTTCCAAAGTGATGCAATAGAACAAGATGTAAACATTTTCTCCTTCAACATTTAACCTAAACTGATTTTCTTTCCAAAAATGCAGGTTTTTTTTCAGTACTTGCTAGGAAATGAAGTCAGCACTCTAAGTTTTCTATTGACAAAGTAGCAATGACATCCCATGTGCTGGGGGTCCAGACCCTTATTAGGGCTGGCTGAGATACACCACTGCTCACTGGAAACCACCACACTCTGTGCAGGTTTTTGGTTCCTCACTTGTATGTGTTTCCTACAGCAGTGAGGAATGTGTCCAGAAAGGTTACATAGGGTGAGGATGAGTGGGAGTCTTTTCTTTCTCTAATGCTACTCTTACTATGAGAAAGAAAATAATTCCTACAGAATGATTGAGGTTGGAAAATACCTTTAAAATCATCAAGTTTAACCATTAAGCCAGCACTGCCAGGTTACCACTAAATCATGTCAATCAGCACCACATCTCCACAGCTTTGAAATCCCTCCAGGGATGGACAGCCTGTAACAGGGTTTTGACGAAGAGGTAAGTGGAAGCAGGATACAAAAAATACCATCTGACTTTCAAATGTCTATTTATACATGTCTCTAAACAGAAGACCTTTGCTATCCTTGGTCCATTCACACAAGGACTTGAAAAGATGGAGCCAGATGTAAAGAAAGAGGAGATAAATGATAGAATTATTGCATCTTGAAAAGACCTTTAAGATCATCAAGTCCAACACTGACCTACCACCACCATGGCCATTAAACCAAATACATGTGTGTGTGCGTGACAGCGCTTTATGAACAAGATCTTTGTTAAGTGTGTTGCACCTGAAGCTACTATTTCTACAGAATTAAGCAGTTGAAGGACAAGTCCTGCTCAACTCCAGCTAACACTATGCCTGTGTGAGGGGATAATCCAACAGCTGCAGCTTTCAGCATTGAAGTCATCAAATCATAAAATACACTGACTTGGAAGGGATCTCTAAAGGTCTAGCCCAACCCTCCTGCAGTCGGTAGAGACATCCCCAACTAGATGAGGTTGCTCAGAGCCCCATCAAGCCTGACCTTGAATGCCTCCTGCAACAGAGCCTTCACCTCTATAGCCAGTCTATTCCAGTGTCTCACCACCCTCACAATAAAGAGCTCCTTCCTACTGCCTATCTAAATACCCACCTGCCAGTTGTGACAAAGATGGTGGAAAGCAACTGATTCCTATGAAATGCAAAAATACCTACTCAGCCACTTAATACAACAGCTCTGGAGAACAGGGAACAAAGTCTGCAATTTGGGTTAATGGCCACTGGTCCTTCAGTGAAATTGTGCCTCATCTGCAGCCCACCTGGGCTTTCACGCAAGTATTTTTGCCTTACTGTGTCCTACTGGCATAAAACAACTCCCTCCTCCACTGATTTTATGAGGGTCTTTAAGTACACATAACACTCAACATAATTGCATAGGAAGATGGGCATATTACAAATAACATGTGCCAATGTGTCTTAAGGTATGTGATTAACAGCTGCATTTTACCTGCCCTAAAAAGAACAGAAATTCAGTTTAAAGAGCTACAAAATCCAAGTTCACATTCTATGGGAGTTTTTGCCGGCTCAAATCAAAATAAACTAATGAACAAACAAGCTGGAGAAAGCTCTGAAAAACACACTCTGTGCTACTTAGGTTGAACCAGGAGAAATCAGTGACCTGGGAATTACTGCGACGCAGTTTGGTACTTCTTCACGACACACATTCTCTTCAAAGTTAACTGCTGAAGTGCTCAAGGGACTTTTCAACCCCAGACTCCAGTGGAAGTTACATCCCAGCTTTTAAATCATATTAAAAACCACAAATTACACATTATAAATACAACATTTCTAATGCTTAAATTAGAGCAAGTCCCAAATGGGATGGAGATGACATTGTTCAGGCCAAGCGGAGAAGGCTCCTGGGGTCTGCTCTGAATTGCCTCTCTGACTTATGTATTGACTTTGGAACGAGCTGCACCCTCCTTAAGCAGCCACATCAAAAGTTAACCTGAGTAAGACATAACAAAAGTCACTTCAGTAAGTGTCTACATACCAACTGCCTGAACTCATGCTTCAGAACTTAAAACTCCCTCTTTGATGAGTATTGTGCCACCTGGAACACCTACCACTTATAACATTTAGTTCCTCCAAAGGTGTAGTAAGACTCTAATAGCAATAAAGCATTTTTACACCAGACAAGTCTGAGCTATTTATTCTCTACTCAAAGTACTTACAACTGAGAGTCTCCATCCTTATTCCATTAGCTCTTCTAGCAATCACTTATCTCAGTGCTCATCCAGCTCTAAAGGCTCTCTTAGCACACATATAGCAGGTGGTCAGGGTCAGACAATTATGCAGCTACAATAAGAGGTCTTTAACATGTAAGATGGAATCATTCTGCACCAAGTCAGATGTCCAAAGCTTTACTCTACCAAACCCCAGCCAATCAGCACACAGCAAACAAGTCTAGAAATCTCAGCTCACATATGCATCAGGAGCAGGGTGAGCTGGCTCCCCATTCAGCACAATGAGGTCTTTGCCAGGATTTGCATGAGTCTGGTAAAACCCTCCACTAGACAAGCAACATACCAGATACAGACATGAAAAAGACCTCAGCACAGTGCTCTTGCCACCACCACACCAAGGCAAAAATGTATCACAGTATCCACCCATAACACCCACAGGAAGCTTCTTTCCAGCTCTAACCCTAGCAGCATTGGATTTGTGCAGCCTTCTACCGTATAAAATCCCTCAGGACTCACCCTAACTCCTTCAGCTCCAGAAGCTGCTCCATTTCCCATGCATCCCAGTATGGTATTCTTTAGCTCGCCAACAAATTGCTCCAGCCTTAAACAAAGTTGCAGCAGCCTTCTTTTCCCTCAACACCTTCTATAGAGGAATTCAGATACTATACAGGTCCCTGAGACCACTTGTAGCCTCCTACCTTTGCATCTCCCCTTTTAGCAAGGAAGTTCCTCTCTTCTCACTACTCATATCCCTGATGACCTCCCCAGCAGCAGCTGTCTCAAGCCCCTCCAGCCATAATTCAGCTGAGTGCCTATCAAGCGCAAGCAGACACAGTGACACAGTTATTAGTTAAAAGGACATCTGAAAACCATATAGTTAATTAATTATGTAAAGAAAGAAAAACTATAGAACACATCTAGATGTTTTGAGTAACTCTTGTGGTGGGAAAAGCTTCAGGGGATTGAATGTGTTTTCTGGGTCCAGTAAGATTCCTCACGTCTCATACAGTAAATATATGCAGAGCAGTTTCAAAGTTCAGAAGAGTCGGTTGACTCCTTGTTCTATTTATATATTTATTTAGCCAAAAACATAAGCAAGAGAAACCCCCAAATACCCACCACAAATATTAACTGTGGTGGAAACTGTGTTTTGCAGCTTTTGGAAGTCATTTTACACCAATCATCAGTCTTACTGGTTAAGAAACCATTTGAGCAAGAGGATCTTTTTAAAGGAACCCCAAAAGCAGATGTTTGCATTGGACTTACAGCGGGTCCTATGGAAGCTTGGCCAAGCACTCCAGACTGAATTGAAGGAGGCTTTGGAAGAGTCTTTCAGAATCATTGTTTTATTAAGACGTGGGAATAAATCATTAAAAACTAACAGCATAACGTCTGTGTTACTATATCAGAGAAACAGAAGTCATAGTGTACGTCAGTACTTGAATTATGCAGGTATTTGAAATGCATCTCATGACTTTGATTCATTCCACAAAAAAACTACAGTAGATTTTTATCTGGAGATAGCAGTTAGAGAAGAAAACAAATTGCTGATAGATTCTGTGGTAAACATGCTGGATAAAGATGTTAGATGAGATCTTCCCATTTAACCTTGCCTATCTCCTCACAGAATCACTGTATGGTAGGGGCTGGAAGAAGCCTCTGGAGATCATTGAGTCCAACCCCACTGTTAAAGTAGGTTCACCTAAAAATTGAACATGCTTAAGTGGGTTTTGAATGTCTTTAGAGATGGACAGACTTCACCACCTCTCTGGGCAACCTGTTCCAGTGCTGTACCACCCTTAGATCAAAGAAGCAGAAGCTCCTCCTCCTGTTTAGAAGGAACTTCCTATGTTCAAGTTTGTGCTCATTATCCCTTGTCCCTGTCACTGGATGCCAATGAAAAAAAAAATGGTTCCATCCTCCTGACACCCACCCTATAGGTATTTATCAGCATTTGTGAGCTCGCCTCTCAGTCTTGCCTTTTGCAGACTAAAAAGCTCAAATTCCCTCAGTCTTTCCTTATCTTTGTAGCCCTCTTCTGTATCCTCTCCAGCAAGTTCCTGTCCCTCTTGAACCAAGAAACCCAAAACTGGACACTACATTCCAGATGTATTGCTCCCAGGGCAGAGTAGAGGGGAAATTGTTTACACAAACAGAGGAAATAATTTAGTAACAGAGGAAATCCCAGAGGTCTGTCCGATACAAACCAGAAAAAGTCAATATGAAGAATAAAACCAAGCACTGTTGAAATAGTTCAGACCTCTGGCCTTCAGGATGTACCAACACAGATTCTATGACCCAGCTGGAAAACCTTCAACCTCACTGCCTTGTGAACTTCATCACTACAACAGGGAAAAAAAGAAAAAAAACCCAAACAACCCAACCTGCACCTTTTACCAGCCTTAAATCCTCATCAATTTGTTTCCTTTAATTACTTTCTCTTAGTACTCCAGTGGGTCAAGGACACCAGCATGCTGCAGCATCTGGGATTCATGCTGTGTTTTCTGAAGAGAGAGAGTAAATGGAAGTAGGTGTTGACATTGCATAAGAAACATAGTATTTCTCAGCAGACCTAATGGGTTATTACACAGGAACAAATGAAAGGTAAACTTTGCTGTGTGAGAGCCTTCTGTCAGCAGTGAGGAACAGAAACGGGAAATGCTCTGGTTTAATTTAAAATAAAATAAAAAAAAATTACTGTCTCAATACAATTTATAAAATCAAATAATAACTCAAATTGACTGAGCATGTAACTTGATATCATTTGAGCAGAGTAATGCAGACTTGCAGCAGAGGGGAAATTTCTCAAACACATTTGCTGTTAATGAAAAACTGCCAATTGAATTCTTCTGTGAGACTCAGCTGACAGAGCTTTGCATGTTGGACTGCCTCAGTGAGCGGCCCTGCCCTAAAGCCACCCCAGATGATAGGACAAGAGTAAATGGCCTCAAGTTGCACCAGGAAAGGTTTCGATTGGGTATTAGGAAAAAATTATTTACTGAAAGAGTGGTCAGGCAGTGGAACAGGCTGCCCGGGGGGGTGGTGGACTCACCATGCCTGAAAGTCTTCAAGAAATGTGTTGACGTGGCATTTTGGGACATGGTTTAGTGGGCATGGTGGAGCTCAGTTGATGATCAGACTTTGATATCTTAAAGGTCTTTTCCAACCTTAATGATTCTATGTTTAAGAGATGGCACAGCATACCGACACCTGCTCCAAAATGCAGTGACCCACCAGGAACAGTTAAGTATTCAGCTTCATGAGCTCTATTGATGATCATCAAGAGGTGACAATAATGTAATTCATCTCTGAACAGTGTCCTCTGGCCAGGACAGGGGTAGCAGTGATCACACTGGACAAGCTCTACTTTTCCATCCTTTGGAAAATTACTATATTTGAATATTGCTGTCTTTTGACAAATAAAGCCACAAACTGGTAAGATTGATAACACCCATTATGAAGGCTGATTTGCAGGGAGGTTGTTTTGTTTTAATGCTAAAGGTTTTGATGAAACACTCCATCAATCCCATCCATGAGCTTTGGATATTTGGGACAGGGATCTGCTGGAGGAGGTCCAGCAGAGAGCTATGAGGATGATGAGGGGACCAGGGCACTGCCTCGTGAGGAGAGGCTGAGGGACCTGGGGCTTTTTAGTCTGGAGAAGAGAAGACTGAGAGGGGATTTAATAAATGTTTAGAAATATCTGAGGGCTGGTGGTCAGGAGAGGGGGGGCAGGTTCTGCTCACTTGCTCCCTGGGATAGGACAAGGAGCAATGGATGTAAATTGCAGCACAGGAGGTTCCACCTCAATACAAGAGGGAACTTCTTTACTGGAAGGGTCATAGAGCACTGGCACAGGTTCCCCAAAGAATTTAAGGAGTCTCCTTCTCTGGAGACTTTCAAGGCCTGTCTGGATGCATTCCTCTGTGACCTGGGCTAGATTGTATAGTCCTGTTCTGGCAGGAGTGTTGGACTTGATGATCTCTTTGGGGCCCTTCCAAACCGTGACATGCTGTGAGCCTGTGATGCTATGATATTCCTATTTTTACCCACAGAAATGACACCATTAATGGACTGGGTGGGTAGCCTACTAAAACCAAAATGGCAACTGCACTTTTCACCCTTCCCCTTCTCCTCCTCCCAATCTCTCTTTCTGGTTTTGGTGAAGTCCCCTTTATTCTTTTCCCGAAGGACCTTCCTTTCCCCAAAAGTCAAGGAACAGCTCAGTGAAGAAAAACTATGCCTGTCACCATCCCCTGCACAGGGTCCTTCTCTAACACAGCTCAGAGGACTTTCTGTCACTGACATATAGGAAGTCATTTTGTCTTCTGCACTGGGAAAACGCCAGTGGGACAACAGTTAGGAGAAGGGATTTGTTTTTCACTCGCTTTGTGGCTGCCTTTGAGGAGCAAGAGCTGCGCCCCGCACCTCCTCACCACAAAAGGGCACAGGGTAGAATAAATGTCTGAGTGAAAAAAGAGAAGAAATGCCAGTATATCCAGCCCAAGATGATTTTGATACCTAAGAACTTTTATGGGTGTTTTATGGTGTGTCTTCAGGTGTTGTTTTTTTCCGTCTGTTAATCATTCTTCCCTTCTTGTTCCCATTTGGTACAGAGAAGAAACAATAAAAATATCCATGTTCTCCTTATGGAAGCACACATAACCCTGGAGAGGGGAGTGTTTGACCTTGCCTCACCACCTGAGAAAACACATTTTGATGAGCCAAGGAGGTCTTTGGGTGATGCCCACCCTTTCCCAAGTTAACCCCAAACCAGAACCCTCTCCTGTTCAATCAGAGGAGGGTGACCCTGTCCTCTTCAACTTGAACTTTATTTCCAGCCTACACCGACAGCCATTAGCAAACATAAAGGGAAGCGGCACTGATTTTGCAATTGCAAGCATACTTAACATTTTATCCTTGCTCTTTTTTATCCCATCCCTTCCTACAGTCATTAAATTTATTAAGTGGCTTCCACAAGTGACTCCTCTCACTTCTAAAAACGACCAGATCATCAGCACAGAATATATATCTAGGTTCAGTCCCTCTTTTCTTATCTTTTCTGACAAACCACTCTCCTTCACAGTTTTATCTCTATAATTGATGAGCCACACATGGCATAATTTACAGCCCTCCCTAGCAACCTTCTAAACTGCACACCAGTCATTCCAGGATCTCACTCTCTCAACTCTGCCTCTCTGGCCAGCTCCTATAAACTGCTTTTATTTCTTTGGTCTGTACAAATCTGCAGTGAAAGAAACAAGAACAGAGGTTTAAGTAGGGTTTCAGACCAAATATAGTAAATTACTATGAAGAAAAAAAAAATTTAAAAATGGAAATACACCAAAAGAAGCTACAGTGACCAGAAATATCTGCATTCATTGTGCACACAAAGGCATGTCTCAGCCTTTGTGCAGGTGAGGGGAATTGAGGAGCAGTAGGCTAACGGAGAGGGCACGGAGGAAAAAGATGCTGCCGCTGCTGCTTTCTTTTCCCTTTCTCTTAATGCATGGAAGACCTTGCATCTATTGCTCTCATTATGAAAGCAGGATCTGTGTCTCAGGAAGGAAGCCCTTCCATCACATTTCCTAATAGTCCTGTGCCACAGACAAATGAACAATATCAATTCTTCCACAAAGGGTAGAATACAGCAGCAGAGAGAAAGTAGCTCCTGCATAACAGAAGCTATCATGGAGATGGCAAGCATGAAAGAGTGCCTTTATGTAGGCTGAGACGGATTGCAAGATCTCTACAAATTGAGGGAATATAGTGAAAGAGAGATGTCTCTCCTAACAGAGATAGAAAAAACACAGAGCATCCTACATGGTGGAAATGCTGTGTCTGGCCCCTAATTCAGATTGCCTTATGAATCCATTTTAATCCAGTTTCAGCTTCAGCTTCTGATGTTCAGATGAGCGAAGCTTGCTTTCACCCAGACAAATGGCATCTCTGCCTTTGCAGTGTAACACTGAGCACATAAAGCTTTCCCTTCCCTTCCCATTTCCTTTAGATCATTTTATTAGGAATGTTTTTCTGCCGTGGTAGGCAGGATCCTGGGAAGAAGAGATAAATTCTTTTAATTATTGCGGATCCTGTAGCTCAGCAGTGAGCTGTGGTGGGGTAGGGCTACAACCTGCAGACATGAAAGCATCTGCCCTGTGCTGGCTGGAAATGCAGCAGAGATGCTCCCTGCCATCTCCTTAAGCTCTGAGAAACAAAAGCTCAGAGCAGCCCAGGCAAGAAAACTTGGCCTCATGGGGGAGGACAAAGTTCCACTCCTGAAAAATGAGCAAACGGATCCTTTTATAACTATTTTCCAAGCCCCTGCTGCGTCCCCCAACTTTACCTGCTAGAAACTGCAACATTCATCATTCCCTTCAGACTACCACCCAACATGCAAAGGTATCACTGAAAAAACCCCACAATGCAACAAGCTGAGAATCAACTTTTGCCCTCTCTTTTCACAGGTATTGCTGAGGAAACATCTCTGCAGTCCAAGGTGTGTGAAGAGAGCTCGGAATAGCAGTATCATCTGATCTATTTCTGAACTAAACTGAAAACACGTTGTTCTTAGATAAAAAAGTCCTTTTATTTTTAGAAGTCATGTATCAAATATGCATGAATGGGCACATGTCTTTTCCATTGAGTGATTCTGAGTGTAGGGTTTGGCTCAGACACTGCCACCCTCCTCATTAGACTTTGAAAACAAGCTTTGAAACAAGGGGAGAAGCTCCATAGAAGGAGTTAGAGTAAGCTCTAGAGAAAAATCTGCTGTCAGAAGGAGTGTCGTGCACTATAAATGGTCAGAAGGGGTAGTGATCAGAGAGACAAATTAATTTTCATGAACTTCCTTCTCCTCCTGCCGAAAAGTCCTAATTGAGGAGTGTTTTCCCTGACCACTCTATGAAGCCTCTGGTGAATGAGCTCATTATCTGAGTCCCACACTGGGACAAGCTTTGCCACATATTACTTTTTAATAGGCAAGTGCTGACTATTTGCAAATAAGTAGTTATCTCAAAGAGTGAGAATACAGCTAGCTGCCTGCATTTTTCTGCTTTTAACTGGAGAGGAAAAGTTGTCTCTGTTTCTTGCTTCTCCTCAGTGTCCAGCATCACAAACTGTGTGCCTCGTCCCTGCTCACCTCTTGCTGTTCACCATCACTTCAGTGTGCGGCTTCCAAGTGCCCTGATCTGCTACAAAATCAGCCACCATGAGCTTTGTCATTGCCTTCAAGCACAGAGGGAAAGGGAATAGTTCTGACTTCTGTTCAAGCCTTTTGCAGTTACCAGCCCACCACATTCCATCTTGTCTGGTCCAGCCTAGGTTGGAGGAAAATCTCTCATGACCATATCTCTGGATATTGGATAAAAATTTTAGGAGATGAGAATTCTCATGTTTAATTTGATGACATACATTGAGCAAGTGCATAAGCATTTGCCTGACAGTTTTAAAGCAGGGATTTTGTTTCCTTGCCATTTATTAATATAGCTGCTTAACAATCATTGGATTTCCATATTGCCCTTTCAAGGCTTGCAGCAAAATGTGTATAATTGTGATGGATTTCTTTTTCTTTCCCTTTCCTTTGTCGACAAATGCATAATCAAGCAAACAAACAAAACAAACAAAAAATCCCCAAACCACCAGAAACAAGCTAACAAGTTCTTCCAGCTACTGATCTAATTTGTATTGACATGAAAACTCATTAACTCAATTTAAAAGAATAAGTAAGAGTCAGGAGCGAGGCACTTAGGTTCATGTATCCTTCCTGTTGAACATCAAAGCAAGACCCCTGCAGTGCTGGTCACACGAAAAAGCCATTAAAGGATTTGGTACTGAGGTGGCAAATTCCAGCTCAGTCATGATAAATGTCTTCAAGTTACTTTAAGCAAGATAAAGCAGGAAAGGCCAAAATGATAGGATAAAGAGTTGCTTTCCTCATGTTTAAATGTTTATGTCACTGGATGCTTGGGACACTGATATTTATCTCTGGAGCTTAAATATTATCCTTCACTCTTTAAAGTACTCAGGCTAGTAGCATGCTGACTTCAACCAGGCATTTTGTACATGCACAGACCAGCAGGGATGCTTCATTCATATCCACACCTAGGACTTGGATGGGTGCATGGATATTAAGCCCACTTTGACCTGATTTTTGCCACTTAGAGCTACAAATGAAGCTTAGAGGAGCGCTTGACAGTGCTAAAGATCACACCACTTTTTAAGCTGTGCTACTTCTGTCTGTGATGCTGAGCACTGCTTGACTTCTCCATGCCCCAGTTTACCCACGTGTAAAATCTGCATGATAAAATGGAGGCATTGGGAAATTAATTGATACTGATACTGCCCTGAGAATCTTGAGTGAGAAGGGTGTCAAGAATGTGTAATGGGATCATTAAGTGAAATGCCAGCAGAGGTATCAAAAGCAGGGTCATATTTTTCAGGCTATGAGGAAAAGTGGAAGCAGGAGGGCAGAGAAATGAAGACCCCAGAAGAGGATGAAAGTGGAGAAGAGGGAATGACACAACCTGTCAGACATCAAGAACAGAGATGGAACAAAGGTCTGAATTATTAAAGCCAATTAGCAACTTCCTAAAAAGATGTCTTTAAAAATGAAAGGATTAGACTACACTGAGAAGGAACGTGAGAAACAGCCAACACCCAAGGAGAAAACAAATTATAAGAGAGCAACAGGAAGGCAGATTGACACAGCTGGAGATGGGTTGGAAAGCACAGGGGCAGTCATGGGGCAGAGAAGGTGGATCCTTGAGAGCCAAACGAGGTTCATGTTTCATTTACTTTCCTTGGAGACCTTTTGCCTCCTGAACAAACCAAGATCATATCCAAGAGTTTCTAGCGTATACGTATATCCCAGCAACTTGCAGCCAGATCATTTCTGTCTCCATTGCTTTGTAATCTCTGGAAACAGATCACAGAATCCCAGCATCATGGGCAGTGGGAGGGACCTCTGGAGATATCTATTCTGATCCCGCTGCTACAGCAGGTTCACCCACAGCAGCTTGCCCAGGATCACAGTGTTTGATCAGGCAGATTTTGAATCTCTTCAGAGAAAAAGATGCCACAACCTCTCTGGGAAGCTTCTCCAGGGCTCCAGAACCCTCACACCAAAGAGGTTTCTCCTTATGTTCAGATGAAACATCCTGGGTTCCAGGTTGTGCACACTGCCCCTTGTCCTGTAGCTGGACAGTACTGAAAATAGTCTGACAACATCCTTTTCCTCCACACCATTTAGCTCTTGCTGAGCATTGATCAGATCCCCTTTCGGCCTACTCTTCAACCAGGCTAAATTGTCCCAGATGTCTCAGCCTTTTGATCTCTAGATCTTTAGAGACTTCCTTAAGACTGTGCTTAGAGCAGCCTCTGAGAGTCTCCTTTACATATTTCATTGAATTGTGACATTAGAGATGCTGGTTTGACTCCACCCTCTTGCTCAATACAAACAAAAATGACAAGCATGGTCATATTAAATATTCCTCATGCCTATGTCAGTGTTTAAAAGATAAAACTAGTGGCACAGGAGATCATCACCTTGTTAAAAATGAAAGAATGGAAAACATACTCTAAACTGAGCTTCATTGTCAAGTTATGGGGGAAAAGAGATGGAAGAGAAAAATGGGAACAGACTCCACTATGTCACTGTCTTACAAAAAGCAGCAAACAAGGATGATATCTTGTCCTGCTCAGCAGGGCATTTCTTGGAAGTTCTTTCTTTTCATGAACAGTGAGGGAACACAGGTGTACTCATACATACTCTTCTGCAGATGAGGACACCGTTGCCTGCCTACAAGTAAGGCTTTCAACAGGAATAGGTCTGAACTTGGACATCCAAGGGAGGTGATGGACTGCAGCACCAGCCCATGCGGATGGATCATTTCCACACAGCTGAAAAGAAGACATGCTCCTCAGCAGCCATGAGCCTGCTCCCTCCCTTCTTTCCCTCCCCTCATACAAATCTCCACAGGATTTTTCCTGGCCACATAATTAATTCACTGGCTTGATAATTGCCCTTACAAGAGACACCACAGCAAATCTGCAACTGCTAAACAGAATAAATAGCATATTTGTAAAGCAAGAAATCAATAGATCTTTGCTTTCCTTCAGTAACCTTCCTCACGCCTAACAATTTGCAATGGCCTTTTGATCAATACCTGTACAGAAAGAACATATGACCTAAAATAACATTAAGAACATTTTTCACTATGTTTTCTCCAGTGGGGCTTGACTGGCCTTTCCCAACTCCTCCAAAACCTCAACAAATGGAAAGCATCATATGCAGGTAATATTGCCTCCTAAAGCAACATTAGGCAAGCTGCTATTCTGTCTCTGGGTTCACACTTCAAGAAGGACATGGAGGCACTTGGAAGAGACTACAAGAATGACTCAGAGACTTCAAGAGGGAGACAGAGACTTCAAGAGCACACAAAAACTACAAGAAGAATGCAGAGACTTCAAGATGGACCAAGAGACTACAGTAAGGACACAGAAACTACGAGAAAGAAACAGAGACTTCGAGAACAATGTACACAGTGGCTGAAAAACAAATGATACTTCCAATGTAAAGCTCACTGAGCTGAGATTGTTAAATTGGCCTAAGGGCAGCACACAGTAGCAGCAAATGCTCACACATTGGGGTGTTTGGTATTAGGGAACATTTGACATTATGGGAAAAGTTTCCTGACCGTTTAGAGCGGGAGCTGGACAAACTCGGACTCAGAAGAAAGCATACAGCTTCCTAGAACTGATTTATGTTTATAAGCCAAAGCAGATGTTTCACTTCCTGCCACTCAGAGGTTTAAAGCTGTGCTTCAGAGCTGCAAAGACTTTTCCTCTCCTCTCACTGCCTGACTTGACTTTGTGCTGTTTCTTTTTCGCTCAGCATCACCAAACAAGCTGAGGAGGGAATTCTGACCCAACAGACTGGTCTTTTGACATCATTCTGAGAGCAGAGAGAGTACTTGTAGGTACTTGGCTTTTTGTCCTTGGGAAGTTGGCAAAGGTTGAAGTTCCTTGTTCATTTTTTCAGAACTAAAATAATTGGGTCACTGAAGTATTGAAACAGGTTATTCATGGCAATGCACCAAGGTTGTACAAGGCTCAGGTTTCACATGGATGATCTAATGGCTCCCCCAGAAAACAATTAGAAGTAATTTCTGTCTTACTTCTATGCAGAAATTGATCTGTTCCCATGCAGCAGCCAACCAAGCCAAGCCTGACTGGCAGGTAAGTAGAAAATTATTTACGATAGGAAAACATGACACTAATCCTAAGCAAAAACTTGTCTATCATGATTCAAAGACCATATAGCTACATCTGAACATGGTACTGATAGCTCTCTTAAGGAGCTCAGCTAGCTGCACTCATGCCTCTGAGCTGATATTAACGCTGCATTAAGTTGTTGACATCATCATGTTTCTAATGAGAATACAAATCTTCCCCCTCTGTGAATATCAAGGAGCCATCTGGTCAGTTAGCTATGCCGGATGCTTGCCCAGCATTATTAGAATTTGCAACACAGAAATTTGTATTATAAATTCTTGCTTCCATTCAAATTAATAGCTGCCAACATTGAAATAAATCAAGTTCACAGTGAACTTAACAGCTTTCCTCCAGATATCCTGGAGGAGCATCCACTAAAACTACATCTAGAGCACTAGGTCCAATTCTGGGATCCCCAGTTCAAGAGAGAAAAGGAGAGAAAAGGAAAGAAAAAGGAGAGAGTTCAGCAGAATCTACAAACATGTTGAAGAGACTGGAGCATCTCTGTGAGGAGGAAAGCCTGAGAGACCTGAGGCTGTTGAGCAATGAGAAGAGTAGTCTGAGAGGAGATCTTCTCAATGCTCAGCACAAGCTGAAGTGTAGGGTGCAAAAGGGTGAAGTCAGACTCTTGTCAGTGGTGCCCGGTGACAGGACAAGGGGGAACAGGCACAAATTGGAACCTGGAAGGTTCCATCTGATGATGAGGAGAAACTTCTTAGCTGTGAGGCTGCTGAAGCCTTCAAGCAGGCTATCCAGGGAGGTTGTGGAATCTCTTTCTCTGGAGAGATTCTAATCCTGCCTGAGCAAACACTGTGATCCTGAGCAACCTCCTGTGGGTGCCCCTGCTTTACCAGTGCAGTTGGACTAGATGATGGATGATTAGAGATCACTTCCAACCCTTACCATGCTGGGATTCTGTGAGAAGTAGTATTCATAAACACAGAAACACAAAATTCACTACAGAATTGAGAACAAACCCCATGAAGCAGAACTTTTACCTTCATAAGGACGTATAAGAATATAAACAGTTCGCTCCAAGAAGTACATGTTGTAGATTGCTTGGCATACAAATGTTTTTTGTTTGGGACTCATGACTTCTATTAGTATTAATTACTTTTGCTGGCAACTTTAAATGTATAGTGGCCTTAAAGCAAGGGCAATACCTATTAAGTTTAATTACTTTCTCCTTCAGCCTAAGCAATAAAGAAATATGGTGGAGATTCGGTTATTAACTGAGCGTGGCATCCAAATGAAGACACAGTGCACAATAATCGTATGCTGGGCCACAAGCTGATGTCTCATTGGTCTCTCCTACTCCACAGATGAGAGGGACAGCAGGCAGACAGTAAAGATTTTCTTCTCTTGACCTACTTGGGACAAAATCTCCTCCTCAGTCACATTTAAGCCCTCATCACTTTCAGCAGAAAGCTCTTGTGACAAGGGACAAACAAACAACTCTGCTCCACACTTGCAAATCCACCCTCTCAAGCCAAGGATTCAAGAATTTTAAGGGTTCTTCTTCTGGGTTTTTTTTGGTTGATTGGCTGAATTTAAACAAAGCATGATACATAGTTTTCAGAGGAAGAATAATGGTTTTGCTTGCTTTGAAGGATTTCTACCAGCATTTTAATGAAGCTACTAAAATCTGCTCTGAGGATGTGTTTTAGCAGTAGGAAATGTTTATGTACTTTTGTGTCTGTGTGACTGTATCTGTTGATTTGAAAGTTGTTTGACAGAAGCACAGAATCCCAGAGTGGTGGGGGTTGGAAGGAACATCTGAGGATCATCCAGTCCAATTCCCTTGCTAAAGTAGGGGCACTCACAACAGCTTGTCCAAGATCACAATGGCCAGAGGGGGTTGGAATCTCTTTAGAGAAGGAGACTCCACAGCTTCTCTGGACAGCCTTCTCCAGGGCTCCAGCACCCTCACAGCAAAGAAACATCTCCTTACATCTAAGTGGAACCTCCTGGATTCCAGTTTGTAGCCATTATACTGTTGTCCTGCTATTATGAACCACCGAGAAGAATCTGGTCTCGTCCTCTTGCACCCCACCCTTGATGAGCACTGAGAGGATCCCCTCTCAGGTTGCTCTCCTCCAGCCTTTCCTCCTCAAAGAGATGCTCCAGGCTTTGTAGCCTCTGCTGAACTCTCTCTAGTAGTTTCCTGTCCTTCTTGAACTGGGGATTCCAGAACTGGACCCTGTACTCCACATATGGCCTCACCAGGGAAGATTAGAGGGGGAGAAAAAGCTCCCTTCACCCGGTAGCCACACTTTTCTTAATGTACCCCGGAAGACCATTGACCTCGGCCACAAGGAGTTTACCATCCACTGTCAAACTCCTCAGGAGCTAAGCTGCTTTACTAATCAAAACATCAAAAGATGACAGGCAAAAGGGCTTGTTTGAAAAAGGAACAAAATAATAAGGAAAAAAAGCTGCTCAAAAAGCCCCCAAAAGCCCAATGACTCCCGCAGCACCAGGCAGAGTCTTGCTATCACTACCTTCTCTTATCTAAAGTCTTCTGCAAAGATCTGTCATTCCCATCATTACTGTTTCCAGAATGGCTCTCTCTAACGTGCCAGGCAATTTCCATACACAATTCTTTTTTTCTCGCTTTCTATCCCAGAACAAATGTATTCTGTGGATATTTTAGTCTGGGATTTCGTTGAGTTTCTGGATGACATCCAGCCTATGTTTCTGCTTACCAATGATCCTGGGTTATCCTAGCATAGCCAATGTGAATGATGTAGCAAAACTTTACTTCTGAAATATTCAAAAAAAGCTGAAATAAGGAATTTCAAAGATTGGAGTTTTCACACTGGGCATATTCGGGTTTTGCAATATGAAGCAGATAACACAGCATATAAAAATGCATCTGCCACTATTCCTCTGATCTTCCCACACAAGTCTAACAATTTGCATGAAATTAGTAGACTAAAGTATACTAATAAGCATCACAATATCTAACTGTTCATTTGCATTCACAGGTACCCACCAGAACAACAATCAAAGAACTATTAAGACAAGCTTAAAATAGGAAGGGTACTCCAACTTGGTGTTTATGAGTAACTTTTGACTATTGGAAGCATCTCAGGCACTTACTGAATACACAAAAAGAAGATCCTGGCTCCAGTTTATGGTCAGGGGCCAAACTATAGGTATTTATTCACATCACTAAAAAAATCATGTGAAAAGAATCCATAGCATTGACTCTGGAAAGAAAGACTATTATAACTTACCTAATTCCCAGATTAATGGGAAAAAATATCCAGTAGAGACTCCACTACTGCCACACACTTGAGAAAGCACCAGAAGAAGAAGAAACTAAAGCTGTTCTTGCACAATATGGACATTATTTGGAATGAAGAAAGTTTACCCCAAAACCAGGTGTAAAACTCATCGTGGACTGGATTATAGAGGTGAACCAAATGTTCAGAAACCAAAATATCTAGAGACAAAAGGGACATCTCCTTGTCATCCTGATTTGAGTTAAACCAGAACTACTTCTCTGTTCAGTGATGTTGCTTTCCTAGGTCACTCCACACTCTAGACAACTGTGGGTTTTGATGTGGGACACTGGCAGCATTGTTTCTCATACTCAAGAAACCTTTTGTCTCATTTGTGTATCTTTCTCTTACGGTTTAATCATGTAAGAATCATAGAATGATTTGGGTTGGAGGAGACCTCTAGAGGTCATCTATAGATGTCCAATGCCCCTGCAGTAAGCAGGGACATCCCCAACTGGATCAGGTTGCTCAGAGCCCCATCAAGCCTGACCATGAATGGCTCCAGGGATGGGGCCTCTACCACATTAGTAGAAAACCAAGGCAAAAGCCAGTTAATTTCCTTTTTTTTTAAAACCCTGCTCCACAAACTATTTTCTGTTCTGGCTTCACTGAGCAGAACAAAGCCCATTTTGTCCAGAAAGATGCTGTGGCAGTGGGCATCCCACAGGGACAGATGTTCTCCCATGCAGGGCTGAGAAGACAGCCCACTGCCTCTCCTCCACAGCAACATGGAGATCGATACAAAGAAAAAAGAGACTAAAAATGTTATGAATGGGGGAAAAAACGACCAGTGAAGAATTTGTTGTGATTTATGGCAATATTGTGGATACAAACCTAGCAAAACAGGAAGAGTATTTCAAGAGCATCTCCACAGACCAAACCCAAGGATTCATGGTGCAGATAATGGTGTGGACACAGAAATACCTTCAGGTCTACCACCAGCACTGGTGGTTGTGGAGGAACCTTCTCCAGGATGGCAGAGGCTGAAGGATAAGCCATTTGGAGCTGAGTGCTCGATTAGGTTGTCCAGAGAGAAATTCCAAACTCACCTGATTCTGGGCAAGCTGCTGTGGGTGCCTCTGCTTTAGCTGGGGGGATGAACTAAATGATCTGCAGAGGTCCCTTCCAACCATATCATGCTAGGGTTCTGTGAAAATAATACTTCAAGGGAGGAGGTAAGAAAACAGCTGTGTGGCTGTTAAACAAGTGAAACCAGAGAGGCAGGAGAACAAGAAGGAACTGGAAAAAGGCTTTAATTGCCAAACTGCCAAATTACTGTGATCTGACAGATTGCACCAATTGGTGCAGCATAGACTTGCTGTCAGCACCAGACAAAACTTCCTAAGAGGATAATTTTATCGCAGATGAAATCAGAGACACACAAACAGCTAAAAGGAAAACAAGAAGGTTTCAGAGGAGAATTGTGCACCCATCATCATTAACTTTATTGACTTTGAAAAAGCTTTTGATAGTCTACAAAAATGCCTCCAGAAGATAAAGACTAAATGTGGATTATCTCAGGAGATAGCAAGAATAGCAAACTTTTATGGTGATCCTAACTGGTGTAAGTGACTCACAAAAACAGCTGAAGCAAAGCAAAACTTTTCCACTGCTTGTGCATTTATCCATTAGAAAATTGCTGGAAGAAGGAAACCAACTTGCCTGGTGAATGTGGGGCAGGCTGTGGATGTAGTCTACCTGGACTTCAGCAAAGCCTTTGATGCAATCTGCCGCAAGAAGCTCCTGGCAAAGCTGGCAGCTTTTAGCTTGGAGAGATTCACTCTGAAATGGGTCAAGAACTGGCTGGAGGGCTGGGCCCAGAGAGGGTGGTGAATGGTGCCACATGCAGTTGGCAGTTGTCACTAGTGGTGTCCCCCAGGGATCAGTGCTGGGCCAAATCCTGTTCAATATCTTTACTGATGATCTGGACCAAGGGAGTGAGTCCAGCATCAGTAAATGTGTAGATTACACCAAGTTAGGAGCAGGTGTCAATCTGTTGGATGGTAGGAAGACTCTGCAGAGGGACCTGGACAGGCTGGATGAGTGAGCAAAGACCAGTGGGATTAGATTTAACAAGGCTAAGTGCAAGGTTCTACACTTTGGCCACAACAACTGCAAGCAGCACTACCAGCTGAGGACAGAGTGGCTGGAGAGCAGCCAGGCAGAAAGGGACCTGGGGGTGCTGGTAGATAGTAGCTGAACATGAGCCAGGAGTGTGCCCAGGTGGCCAGGAGAGCCAGTGGTATCCTACCTAGCCTGGATCAGGAACCGAGTGGCCAGCAGGAGCAGGGAGGTTATTCTGCCCCTATGCTCAGCACAGTTCAGGCCACACCTTGAGTGCTGTGTCCAGTTCTGGGCCCCTCAATTCAAGAGAGATGTTGAGGTACTGGAACATGTCCAGAGAAGGGTGACAAAGCTGGTGAGGAGCCTGGAGCACAGCCTTGTGAAGAGAGGCTGAGGGAGCTGGGGGTGTGCAGTCTGCAGAAGAGGAAGTTCAGGACAGACCTCATTGCTCTCTACAACTACTTCATAGGAAGTTGTAGCCAGGTGGGGTTGTTCTCTTCTCCCAGGTGACCAGCAACAGAACAAGGCGACATAGTCTCAAGTTGTGCCAGGCTTGAGGAGGTACAGGTTTGATATTAGGAGGAAGTTCTTGACAGAGAGAGTGATTTGCCATTGGAATGGGCTGCCCAAGGAGGTGGTGGAGTCACCCTCCTTAGAGGTGTTCAAGACAAGACTGGATGGGGCACTTAGTACCATGGTCTATTTGACTGGATAGGGCTGGGTGATAGGCTGGACTGGATGAGCTTGGAGGTCTCTTCCAACCTGGTTGATTCTAACAACCTACAGTTTTGCAGACAACAAAGCAGGTTTCTCATTTTCTGCATACAAGAAGAAAGTGGGCATCAAACACTGAGTGATATAGCAGAGAACTGAAAGGAGGTGGGAAAAAATGTCTGTGAAAACAGAACAGGGTATACACAAGTGTAAGAATGACAAACAAAGCCAATGCAGCTGTTATTCAAAAGGCAGTGGAGGATGCTGAAAGGTTTAACTCCCCCTCCAGTCTGGTAGCTGAAGAAACAAAAACAAGATTAACAGGAGTAGGTGGAATAATAGACAATGTGTCATTAACAATAGTCTGTTGAGCCGTTCTTTCTCATACCATACCCATAAACTGTGGATATTTTTGCAGGGCAAAAAAGATAAATAATGTTAGAAATTCAGAGTGAAGTAAACATCAGAAATGAGTGAGACCAAGACTCACAGTTGTTTTTTTCCCTTAAGACAGAAAACACCTTTAGATTTAGGCAGGATAGTCACTGAAATAATCACTGATGGAAGATCTGAAATCATCCAGAAGCTGTTAGAGAAAGCACTGGTAACCAGTGAAAGATGAAGAAGAGTTGTGCTTATTATTTCCCTCCTTACTTTGTGTGTCTGTGGTGCATTCCCCTTCCTTGGAAAGAGCAAATGGTTTTATCAGTTGTTTTCCTGGCTTTCACATTCCTAGTTCACAGGCAACATGTAATTTGCTCTTCCTCAGTTTTCCTCATAGCACCATCTTCCCAAGCCTCTTTCCCAGCAGTAACAACGTGGATCACCTCCTGCTATTTCCAAATCCCTACTTGAGAATATCTGAAATTACCATGATGATTTACTGTTCTCAATTAAAATTAAGGTACTTCAAAACTGGGAAAGAAATTAAATGCTGCCAGGAGCCCATCAGGGTACCAAAACCCAACCTGGAAGGTAGATTTGTACATGAAAGTGAATAGTTTATGTAGTAATAGTTCTTACACTACTCTGAAGATGCTTTTGGGGAGTACTGGTGTGAATGTGAGATTATAAAATATCATTTTGTAAAAATAATTTATACTCTTAAATAAAATGCATGGTAAAAATCATTAATAGGACTTTAAAAGCCCTTCTGAAGAAATCAATATTTTTAAAGTATAATTTTAAAGATATGTATTTCTGAGAAGCATATCTCAGCACTCCATTTCCAACCACAACAGGAGGTTGTAAAACCTCATATTAATTTTCCAGTTCATAGACCTAAGAAGCATGATGCGAGTTCTTGCTCAGGAAAGGGGAGCCTTCCCAGTTTACCTTGGCTTGTCAGCATCAACAGCATCATTAATTTAAGCAACATGGGGGCTAATTTAGTTCTATTGAGCTTTGCTCATCCAATGCATTACGTAGAGCTCCACAGCTCATCATCACCAGCTCAGCCACACAGAGGGAGCATGTCACTGCTGGGCACACAGGAGGTGAGTGCCACACAGTGAGGGCAGTGATGCAGTGCAGCAGAAATAGACAGCAACAGTGATGTGAGCACATGTCACAAGTGGGGTTCTAACATTCGTTAGAGATGTTTGTGGTAATCTGCTGGCCAAGCTCTCTGCACTTCAGTCTCCAACTGCATCTGCTGGTGTCTCTCACTGATAAACATTTCCTTACAAAAATAAATAAACCATTTCCCTTTCTCTCTTACTCCATTCTTGTGGGTATAGAAACCACTAAAAAATGTGCTGCAATTTTACCTCATGCCTTCACCAAATATTATGGGTCTTATGAGTGGGAGCACCTTTCTGGAGTGTGTCCAGAGGTGCACAACAAAGCTGGTGAAGGATTTGGAGAACAGGTCTTAATGAGGAGGTGCTGAGGGAACTGAAGTTGTTTAGTCTGCAGAAGTGAAGGCTGAGAGGACACCTCATTGCTCTCTACAACTCCCTGAAAAGAGGTTGGAGTGAGGTGGGGCTGTGTCTCTTCTCCCTAGGATCAGGTAATAGAATGAGATAAAAGGGCCTGAAATTGTGCCAGTGGAGGTTTAGGTTGGAGATTAGGAAAAATTCCTTCCTGCAAGAGTGGTCAGGCACTGGAAAAGGCTGCCCTCCAGCAGCCTCCTCACCTCCAGCCTAAACTTCCCCTGGCATAGCTTGAGACTGTGTCCTCTTGGGCCTCAATTTGTTCCCTCTCCATCACACCACAGCTCTTTGTGGGTGGCATGGGATGCAGCATGCCTTCCCTGACCACATACTGGGCATTTTTTCAAACCCAGTCATTTCTGCTCCTGCTTTTGTTGTAGGTATTGTCAGAGAAATAATCCACAATTCTTTTAAGATATCTACTTATCCTTCAGGCATGAAAGCATTTCAAAAGCAATGCCAACATCTATGGTATTGAATTGCTGCTTGTTTTTGTAAATAAAAGCCATAGAAGGTGATACAATGCCCAATTACAATAGTTTGTCATTCCATTATAATCTTGTGCTGCTAAGCTTAGCTCTTGACAAAACAAAATGTATTTTTTAATAGATTTTTGTGACTCTGCTTGTATTTCCAACTAGACACGACTTCAAATATTAAGAAGTGCACAACTTTGGGGGATGCTTGTTTCCATTTATTGAAATAATGATGAGGAGACTCTTTGGGAGTAGGATAGAATCATAGAATGGTAGGGACTGGAAAAGTCTTCTAAGACCATTTTGTCCAATCCCCTGCCAATGCACAATCAGCTAAGGTAGGCCACATGGAAACACATCCAGTAGGGTTTTGAAATTCTGCAGAGAAGACAACTCCACAGTCTCTCTGTTAATATATTTACACAGAACAAAAACTATCAGGATCTAAAATTAGCCAAGGAATTGAATCCTTCAGGTTTCGGCAGGAGAGCTCCCACACTCTTTGACCGTCTGTGATAACTATACAAGTCTAGCATTTCCCTGGCATAATGTCCTGGTGTGGGTCCAGGTATGGTGGCTGATTTTACTGCAAGGGCTGAGCCAGCTCCTGCCGTTCACCCTCCACTCGCCTCATAGCTTTCTGCTCCTGTGAAATGAGCATGCAGCACTTCCCAGGAGACCACAACTCACAAACCAGCAGGTGAAAATTAACGACTGTCTTTATTATGTGGGTGGGGATGGGAGGGAGGGGAGAGCTGTGTTGCTTGCCAGTGTATCAGGATAATTCATTCCAGCACTTGATTGTTTTTGAAGCCAATGCTAGGGCAGACCTTTACAAGCATTTATGTTCCAGAGTTGCACTGATTTCACACCTCTAAAACAATGACCTCTGAGAGTTATGGAGGTTATATCCAAGCATCTCAGGAGGGCACAAGCACAAGAGCCGGACTTGCTCCTGAAAATTTTAGTCTGTAGGTGAGTAATAAAAAGACATCACAGGTAAGAACTATTTGATGACCATTAAGAGAAACTTATGGCCTCTATTCAGCTCACTGTGGCCATGCCCTCAACACAAAAGGATTGTCTAGGCATCTTTAGCTGTACTCAAGATGTGTCGACACCCTCCCACCCAAACTGTGATGCTCTGTGGGATCAGAGCTGCTCTATGCTTCCAAAAGCATGGTCTGTGATCAAGAAAGCATCCACGTTATTTTCAGTAGCAATAAAAACATTGGGATATGCCATAGGAAATGCATTTTTAAAAATATCTAATAACCCACAGCAGATTTCTCAGGACCACAATGTCCAGGTGAGTTCAGAACCTCTCCAGAGAAGGAGACTCCACAACACCTCTAGGCAGCCTGCTCCATGGCTCCAGCACTCTCACACCAATGATTTTCCTCCTGTTCAGATGGAACATCCTAGGTTCCAGTTTGTGCCCACTTCCCCTTGACCTGTCACTGGGCACCAAAGACAAGAGACCTCAGCCTCTTGCCTGTCACCCTATATCTCTTACTGAGCATTAATCAGATCCCTTCTGGGGCTGCTCTTCCTCAGGCTCAACAGCCCCAGGACTCTCAGCCTTTCCTCCTCACAGAGATGCTCCAGGCCCCTCAGCATTTTTGTAGCCTCCAGTGGACTCCCTCCAGTAGTTCTCTGTCTCTCTTGAATTTCATAGCCCAGAACCGGACCCAGTACTTCAAATGTGGCCTTACTAGGGCAGAGTAGAGGAAGAGGAGAACCTCCTTTGACCTCTTGATCAGAAATAATGAATTCACAGGAGGCCAATAAAAAGCTGACTAACTTTAAAAATAATATCAATAGAAATCCTTAAAGTCTTCTAACAAATTGTATGTGAGGGCATCTTTATAGTCAGTCACTTTCCTTAAACTTAATAATATCCCTTAGGCAAATATCTCTGCAGGATTAAGGTGAATGGTTTTCTTGTTTCCACTTCCTTAAAACAAATCTAAAAAATATTTTATCATTAAAACAGGTAACAAGCAGCTGCTTTGAGAAGAATGCTGCCAGTTGTGAGGTGGTCTGACCAGTTACAGTGACATGTCTGTCCAGTTTGATCAACGGATTTTGTCTCGACATTAGCAGAAGTGTGTGATCAACATCAGCGAATGTGACAAGTCACACAATGAAGATGCACAGTCAGAAGAAATTAATTTTGAACAGGTGTGCTCAGGAAGAAAAGTGAAACAGTGGAGAAATCACCTATAACCTGCGCAAATCCTGACACTACCACGGCATCAGCATCTGAGATTCTGTAAAACTTACAACGGACCATTTCAAAACTTCTCACTTCTATAGTGCAAACTGTCCTTCCAGGGAGATGCTGTTCTTGCTGCACCAATAGAACAAGGAGTTTGTGGGTGTCTGGGTACCATTCATCATATTTGTTCATGTATTAAAAGTCTGCTTAGTCTTTTAACCTGGCAGAGAAGCCAGGTACCCATTGATGGTGCACACTGTTGGCCAGTCAAAGAGTTCACTACTTGCACAGGTAAGGAGTGAAGTCTCTGAAAATTCAATAACCACATGCAAAGTCTAGCAGAGTAACTGTGCTGGTTTGAGCCAAACCAGAACTAATTCTGGTCAGGGATGTCACTTCTCAGATGAGTTTCTTCCAAGTAACCACACTTTCTGAAGTTCACAGCTTATTTCGGTAGTGACTGCTTCTAGAACTGATAATATTCCATGTTTGGAGTAACTACCAAGCATTGGGCTGCAGAAAGGCTCTGCCTTAGAGTTGCTCCTGTGCAGACCAAGGGCACTGCCACAGATCCTGCCCCACCTTGGGGACAGAAATCAGAGGTGGCACCTGTGGGAAGGATCAGACAGCACAAGTGACTCTCAACTTCCCAACAAGGCATTGCATCCCATGGATGGTATCTTCAGAAGAAAGCTGAGGTGTCCCCAGGGTCAAGCTTCTTCTTCAATGACTGGTATCCCAAGAGCAGTCTGTCCCTTCTGCCTTGGATCCTGACATGTGTGTTACTGAATCCAATTCCAGAATTCAGCTCCTTAATCCAGTTCCCCTTTGGTGCTGAGTTCAGTCTGGGACTTCCCCAGTGCCTGCTCCCAGAGTCAATGGTGACAATGGTGATGTCATTGCCATTAGGGGCTGCATATTGGTTTGTATCTCTTTGTCTCCTATTTCATTGGAGTTTTTTTTCCTCATTTTCATCTCGGCTAGTTTAGTTTATTTCCCACCCCACTGGTCTCTCTCCCTTCTTTCCTTTGAGAAGGAGAGGGGTTCATAGAGAGCTTCTGTCACTCATTTGGTGGCAAGCACAGTCCTGACCCTAGACAATGACATGCAACTTCCATGTGCTGAGCATTTCAATGTGCTCTTTGTTAATGCCTCACAGAGCATTTTTATAGGATACTTAGAACTCAAAAATTGTTCTTTCAAATCTCACACATGCTGAGAAGATAAAGCAATGCCTTGACCACATCTGCTTTCTAGAAACCAGCCCAGCCTTCTGCTTCACTGGACCAAATTCTCAAACATTGCTTCTCCTAAAAATAGAAGCATAAGGCAGACCAAGAATAGCTGTAGTAAGCACCAGCTGATTCAGGAACAAGGTTCATGGGGTTTCAACATGCATGTCTCACCAGATGTCCTGCAGGTATCATCTGGGATTCTGCGCTCAGGATAAATCGTATCTGTGATGAGGATGCTAAGAGTGACCACATATTTAGGGGATTCTACTGTGTCAAAAGCCCTGAAGAAGACAGATTCACAGACAGGTATGAGCCTCAGGTATTTATTATGCTATACATAAAGCAGAACTGGGACAAATACTTGCACCATATTCCATGTTTTCATGCCACACAAGAGTTTTAAAGATAGAAATGGGACTTCATTAACAGCATCTGATTCCTTTCAAGTGCCAAATGGGAAGTTAATTGCCTTTATGCTTTCAAAATATTAAACCTGATAGTTTTGTTTTGACTGTTGTAAATAGTAACTGCCAGGCAACTGGGACAAGATTTTTAAATGAACCCAGGTTAAGACACTCATATCCCCAAGAATCAGATCTCTAAGATCATTGAGTCTAACCATCAACCCAATACCACCATGGCCACTAAACTATGTCCCAAAGTGCCATGTCCACACATTTTTTTAACACTTCTAGGGATGGTGACCCCATCACCTCCCTGGACAGCCTGTTCCAATGCCTGACCACTCTTTCAGGAAGGAAATTTTTCCTAATCTCCAACATAAACTTCCCCTGGCACAATTTCAGGCCATTTCCTCCTGTTCTATCACCTGATACTAGGGAGAAAATACCGACGCGCGCCTCAGTCCAACCTTCTTTCAGGGAGTTTTAGAGAGCACTAAGGTTTCTCCTCAGTCTCTTCTCTTCTCCAAATGACATAATCTCTAGATTTTATGCTCTGGAGTAATCTGGGCAGTTTTGCAAAACCTCATTTCAAAATACAGATTGCAGGCAGCAATTCAGAAAAAAAAAAAAAAAGGCTAGTGGCACAAACACTGCTCATTTTTCTGTCATACATTTTGTAACATTTTGGAGACTGAGGAGAGAATTAAACCGAGGACATATAATAACAGATTTTGCACAAATAAGAGTTCAAATTAAATAGGTTTTGGTCACTGTAGAAGGTCACAGTCTTCAGAAAATGCTGAATGCATTCCTCTGTAAGGGAAGAAAAAGCCCTCAAAGACACCACAAGTTGAAGAGCTGAAGTAATTATTCACCTGGGAAACTTTAGGCTATTATCTCCAATCATACCATTCAAGGATTGGATGCTGATAATTCACAGTCATGGAAATGAAAAGCTCTGGTATGAGACACGAGCAAGGGAGATGAATTACAGACTTCCCTGATAATGGAAAAATGAGCAGCATGTTGATCATAGACACTAAAATTACAAACTTGGTCAGCCTCACTGCAGTGTCGAACACAGAGCTAGGCATAATAAATTACAGCACAGCTAAATGATGCTGTCACATCCCTATAGAAAGTAGGATGGTTGAAGTAAATACTGCCCTTGTGCTCAGAAGACCTGACTTTGGCTCCTAGCACTGGGTAACACCAAACATGTTCCTTCTCTGCTTGGCTTTACATGTCAGGAAGAGTGGAGAAACAGAAAATGATGACGTGTGTCTATCCCAACCTTGCACAAGGTCAGCATCAGAATCTCCTGTCACAGCACAGAATCACAACATGGTAGGGTTTGGAATGAACCTCTGGAGATCATCTAGTACAGTCCCACTGCTAAATCAGGGTCACCTACAGCAGGTTGCCCAGCTTCACAATGTCCAGGTGGGCTTGGAACCTCTTCAGAGAAGGAAACTCCACAGAACACTCCTGGGCAGTCTATTCCAGGGCTCCAGCACCCTCACAGTAAACATGCTTCCCCTTCTGTTTAGGCAGAACTTGCAATTCTGTAAAAATAAATATCTACCTATTTTTGTGAAGCCACCAGAAGCTCTTCTTTGCATGCATGAGGCAAGTTTTGGACAAGCAGAAGCTACACACCTTATAGATTTAAAGATGCAACCTTCCAGGCATCCTCAGCCAGTGACCTTACATCAGCCAAGATCTACTATACAGCTTTTGGTTCCTCATAAAGCAAGAAGGTTTGGCCAAAGCAATCATAGAATCATAGAATGGTAAGGTTGGAAGGGACCTCAAGGATCATCTAGTTCCAACCCCCTGCCATAGGCAGGGACATCTCCCACTAGTACAGGTTACTCAAGGCCTCATCCAATCTGGCCTTGAACACATCCAGGGAGGGAGCATCCACAACCTCCCTGGGCAACCTGTTCCAGTGCCTCACCACCCTTACTGTAAAGAACTTCCTCCTAACATCTAGTCTAAATCTCCCCTCTGCCAGTTTAAGCCCATTGCCCCTTGTCCTGTCATTGCAGGACCTTGTAAATAATCCTTCCCCAGCCTTCCTGTAGGCCCCCTTCAGATACTGGAAGGCTACTATCAGGTCCCCTCGAAGCCTTCTCTTCTCCAGGCTGAAGAGCCCCAACTCCCTCAGCCTGTCCTCATAGGAGAGCTGCTCCAGCCCTCTGATCATCTTTGTGGCCCTCCTCTGGACCCGCTCCAACACTTCCATGTCCTTCCTGTGCTGAGGGTTCCAGAACTGCACACAGTACTCCAGGTGGGGTCTGACGAGAGCAGAGTAAAGGGGCAGAATCACCTCCCTTGCCCTGCTGGCCACGCTTCTCTTGATGCAGCCTAGGACTCGGTTGGCTGTCTGGGCTGCATGTGCACACTGCAGGCTCATGTTGAGCTTTTCATCAACCCAGACTCCAAGGTCCTTTTCCTCAGGGCTGCTCTCCAGCCATTCACCACCCAGCCTGTATTTGTGCTTGGGATTGTGCCTACCCAGGTGCAGGACCTTACACTTGGCCTTATTGAATTTCATGAGGTCGGCCTGGGCCCAACTCTCCAGCCTGTCCAGGTCCCTCTGGATGGCATCCCTGCCCTCTAGCAAGTCGACTGTGCCACACAGCTTGGTGTCATCTGCAAACTTGCTGAGGGTGCACTCCATTCCTCTGTCCATGTGCACTCCATTCCTCTGTCCATGAGGATACGTTCTTCAGATGAGGGTCTTGAATTAACAATACATGTTAATTCAAGACCCTCATCTGAAGAACATGCTCTTTGAACAGAGCTGCTTAAGTAAGGATTGACAGCGTGCTTCTGTGCACATCTGCACCATCAATATTAAATACAGAAAACACATATTTCCACATGGACTCTGAGACCTCCTTCATGTCATTCCATCAGCAGCAGCAGTCACAACAGCTCTCATATCTTTTTCATTTTGTTCTGTTTTATACAAAATGTCCCCTTTGTGGTTTGTGTAGCTCTTCATGACCTGAGGTCAGATACAACAACTGCCAGAAAGTGTGGAAACAGCAAACATGGTGCAGGACAGGAGAAAATGCTAGCAGCGACACAAAGTCAGAGGAAACGGTCATAAGCAAAACCAAGCCTGGGCAGCCACCAGACAGCATATAGGAGGGATCAACCTTCCCTTTAATGATCACAGAATGGTTGGGGCTAGAAGAAACATTTGGAGATCATTGACTCCAACTCTCCTGCAGGGTCACACACAGCAGCTTGCCCAGGATCACAACATCCAGGTGGCTTTGGAATCACTGCAGAGGAGGAGACTCCACAACCTCTCTGGGCAGCCTGCTCACAGCAATGAAACATCTCCTGTTCAGATGGAACCTCCTGGGTTCCAGTTTGTGGCCATCACACTGTTGTCCTACCATTGGGAATCACTGAAAAGAGTTTGGCTCCATCATCTTGCCACTCATCCTTTAACTCTTGCTAAGCATTGAGAAGATCCCTCTCAGGATTCTCTTCCGCAGGTCTCTCAGCCTTTCTTCCTCACAGAGGTAGTAAGCATAAAGAAACTGGAATATTAAGCCAATACAAAGTGATCTCGAACTCTGAAATACTGTGCAGTGATGTGAGTGTTGCAGTAAAAAGTAGAACAAAGCTCAAGAAGAACAGACAGGAAAGGAAATCTAAATCAAGCTGGTTAAACTGTTACCTAACCAAAAGCAATTAAAAAGCTCTTTGAAGTCCTCAGAGGACTCAAAAGTTCAGAAGAGTTCTGAGGCAGGGAGCTTGGATTCAGGACCTTTGCTAGCAAAACTAAAATTAACAGCTTCTTCCTCTCTTAAGAAATTAGCTTGTACAAAAATCCAATTGCAAGAAATAAAGAGAAATATATCTCTTGACAGCCAGGCACTTGATGCAGCATATACACAGTACAGCAAAACCAGGTCACATTTAAATTCACGCTGCAGGACAATTGATTTTCTTTTTAAGATTTACTTTTTCATTGATTTTTTAGATATGCCCAGATACCGTCTTGGTCACTTCATCAATAATATTAAAGAGAAAAGAGAAAGGAATACAGGAAGGAAGGGCAATTGATTTGTTTTATTTCAAAGCCTTCTACTCTAATGTCCCCTCTACTGCACTGTGGGCCAAAAACCTCCCCTGGGACAACTTCGGGCATTGGAATTACAAAAGCTATTGCTATTTACACTTGGCCTGATCATGGTCCTTTACATTCAAACCCACAGGCAAAGCCATGGAAATCATACTGGAGCTAATTCCAAAAATACCCCACTCAACAATTGCTAATCAGCTCATTGATTTACCTCCCCCCACACTACATGACAAATTCAGCCTGACAGTCCATGATGGCAGAAAACCTTTTAGTTAACCAGCTTTGACAACAGGATGGGAAGACTCCTAGCAATGTTGGCCAACCATTGTCATTGCCACCTTTAAGTATTCCCTCTGGGAAAGTGCAATTACCCCTTTCCTCAATGATTTTCTTTTCAGAGTAGTATTTAAGGAGTTGGAACAACTCTAAAACAGGGAGACATCTAAGAGACAGAGAGTGTTCTAGAAAGGAAGAGACAGAGGCAGAGTCCTGCCCCAAATCCTTTCTGACAACATGCTTTTGAGAGGTCCTGCTTGACGTAAGCTGTAACACTGCAGTCTCAGAGGTGGAAGATGCACAATGAGGAAAGCAGCCTCCACCTCATGGTAGTTTTAATTTCTTTATCCTAACAATTTTGATAGGACAGAATGAGGCAGATCCCAACATGAGGGCTGAAGCTGAACAAATTATCAAATATCTCAGATTCACTCTAAGTTTTGCTCATGGCCACCTCATGCGAGTGAAAATAAATTCATAAAGTCATTTAGGTTGGGAAAAATCTTTAAGACCATCAAGTCCAACCATTAACCCAGAACTTCCAAGTTTGCCATTAAACTATGTCCCTTAACACTACATCTACAGGGCTTAGAGCCCACTCAGGGAATGGGAACTCCACCACTGCACTGGGCAGTCTGTTCCAGGGCTTGACAAACCTTTCAGGGAAGAAATTGTTCCTCATGCCCAATCTAAACTCCATTTAGTGCAGCCTGAGGCTGCTTCCTCTTGTCCTACCACTTGTTACTTGCAAATGAAACAGCCAAAAGCCTCATTGTGTTTAACAAGCTCCCCAAAGCCACTTGACAGTCTGGAGCTGTCTCTTGTCCAGGATATCTGGCTCAAAGTCCCAGGCTGGATGAATCTCTAATGCCCTCATGGATGTTTGTCAGCAATAGTTTGCAATGTGTTCATTTAGGGACATGATTACATCAGTGAAAGCTCAACAGACGCTCTGCAAACCCCTCCAGAGACACTGTCCCTTCACCAAAGCTGCAAATGGCTTCACTTTCTCTTCTGTCATGGTACTAATTTTCACTGCCTGGATTGTAAAACTCTGGCTAAAGTCTTGGTGATGGTAAGTCAAGAATTGCCAAAGTCTTGTAGATGTAGGAACCTTCTGCTGTCCTCCCCTTGCAACTTAAGTTCCTTCTTCTCCCTCACTAGCAGAGATCAAGGGATATTAATTTCCACCTTCTGGGATACAACATTTGTCTTCTCTGAATGAGCCAGACTATCTCTCTGCTCTGGTATTTTACCTTGGATCTTTTCCAACATGTTTTTTTTAAGGTGTTTGAAAAGCAATCTTGATGTCTTGGTTGAGCTGCTGCCTTCCTCAGCACTCAGAAACCAGATAATTCATTTTCCCCTTAGATCTGTGACCTACTCCACAGATACTAGATGACCAGTTGGAAAAAATTAGACTTGACAAGTGTCAAGAATGGCTCATGTCATAGTCTACATCTCCAGCCTTCTTCAGCTTCTCCTCCATCATCAGCTTCAACTTTCCCTATTGGAAGTGTTGGGAGTGAAAGGGTAGTTCTGAGAGAAAAGCAGCAAAGAGCATCTGGACTCAATCTAAAGCTCTAATTAGCTGATGTATACTTATGAATATACCAGGGGTTCATACATACGTAATTAATGTTAAATTATACAGATATTTGTCTGCCCATATGCAGAAAGCAGGGATAAGGGCTCGTAATACACATAATTGCCATGTAAGAATGATTAAATGCACAGAGTGTTTGTGCTGTTTGTAATTAATTAAAATCACCACTAAAACTAGTTGGAGGCTTTTCTTCTGCTTAATGGTACATTTCTAAGCATTTTTCTACTTACAGCAGTGCCCTGTGTAAGCCTGGATGGTAAATGCCCAAGGAATAAAGAAGAAATACGTGACGTCCAATATATACATCAGGAAGAATTGGCTCCTCTGAGGCATTTGAGCTCATTTGCTACTCATGTGGATTGACTAAAACAAATTACCCACAAAAGGAACATGTTTTCCAACTCAAATAGGATAAACGTCAAATAAACAATCTGAAAACGCTGCTTTCAACACTCACTGGTAGAAACAAAGAGTTAAACCTACCCAAGGGTAAAGCTTAAAAACATCTAGGAAATATTTCTGAATTGTAAGACTTCATTCATTCATTCAGAAAACCCCCCAAAAAACAAAAGCAAAACAAAACCCAAACAAACAAAACAAAACCAAACCAACCAACAAAAACCATATTTTCATACAGTTCACAAAAAATAATGACAGGAAGCTTTAATCTCTTTTGTTCTTTTGTTGACTCATATTATCACCATTTATGACTATCCAGTAGCTTCCACAGGCTTCAGAACATTTCACAGACTTAGAAAACCAAGGGGCAAGTCATGGTGCAGAGTTTCTCCCTTCACCTCATCCCCCAAACAGTGTATGGCATCACCAGAGATGATGCAGCTGCCCACAAGGACAAAACAGCTCAATTCTACAAAACCTGATTTTCCTGCCTCTTTCCACCTACTAAGGAACTCATTTAGTGGCCATGCAATGCAAAACCACCACTTTGCAGCATTGCAACCAGGTGCCACTGAATTGATTCCTCATCCATGTCTTGTAGGACCTTCTGAGCTGGTGAGATGGTGGGATCATCTATGGACTGACTTTAGTAATTCAGGAACGTTCCAACCCTTCCAGCTCCCAGCTCCCTTACATGTACTAAATCTGTTTCTGAAGTGAACTAGAGACTCCAGAGCTGCTGTGTGGTGGCATTGCAAAGCAGCGAAGAGACACCAGAGCTTCAGGAACCATGGTGTGCCATCAGCATCAGGCAAACCACCCAGCAACTGCAAACAATTTCTGGTATTGTCAACTTGTGAGAAATGAGAAAGCAAACAAATACACTCACCTCAAACTCTGTCTGCATAAATTCCTTTAATGTTAGAAATGAACAGGTCAGTGCCCAAAGGCCACTGACTTAATGGGATGTTGGGATATAATTGATACTGTCAGCCCCAGATACACAAAAATGACAGGGTAGAACCCCAAAACGTGAAGAAAAGGATTTACTATCACAAGATTAAGCTTTAATATAATCGAAGGCTTAATTTTAGCCCTGCAGCTTTTAATCTTTTGAAAACAACATTTTCAAGCTCTTTCCCCCAGTGCTCTGAAGGTTTGAATTTTACTTCCCTTCCAAAATGGAGATGTGTTTCTATCATTCTATCATGTAATTACAGAGAAATTAGAGCCATTAAAAAAAAATTATATATGGTTAACTACTAGTATAATTATTATCAACCAGCATCAAACTAGGTTGAGTTGACAAAAGCCACGTAGCAACTGTTGTCAGAAGAAATTAAAAAGAAACAAACCCAAAAAAATCCTGTCAGTAGACCAATGATAAAATCCCTCGAGCTGGCAATGCTGTCACAGTGCACCAACCACTAAATGCATTCAAATGGAAGCTGGTGTAGATGTCACAAGGTGTACAACCTGCAGAAAATATTTTTATTCATAGGTGTGTAGGACTGCAACAGTATAGGTGAGGGATTGACCTGCTAGAAAGCAGCTTTAGGAGAAGGACCTGGCAGTGCAAGAGGACAACAAGGTCACCATGAACCAAAAACGTGCCCTTGCAGCCAAGAAGGCAAATAGTCTTTTGGGAGTGTATTTAGAAGAATGTGGCCAGCAGGTCAAGGGAAGCCTTTCTCCTCATGTTCTCTGCCCTAGTAATGCCACATCTGGATTATTTGGGCTAGTTCTGGGTTTCCAAGCTCAAGAGAGATGCGGAACTACTGAATACAATCCAGTGGAGGCTACAAAGATGCTGAGGGGAACAGAGTATCTTCTGTGAGAAGGAAAGGCTGAGGGACCTGGGGCTACTGAGCCTGCAGAAGAGTAGTCTGAGGGGATCAATGCTCAGCAACAGTTGAGGTGGGGTGGGGGGTAGATTCTTGCAGTGACAACAGTGGTGGGGGCACAAACTGGAACCCAGGAGATTCCATCTGAACAGGAGAAAAAAAATTTCTTTAGTGCAAGGCTGCTGGAGCCCTGGAGCAGGCTGCCCAGAGAGGTTGTGGAGTCTCCTTTTCTAGAAAGATTTCGAACCCACCTGGACATTTTCATCCTGGGCAACCGGCTGTGGTTGACACTGCTTTAGCAGGGGAGTTGGACTGGATGATCTCCAGGTTTCTTTCCAAGCCCTGCCATGCTGGAATTCTGAGACTGCTTTTTCATTGGCACTAATGCACTGAGAACAGTTGCAGATGGGCAGTAGCATTAATTTTTCAACATTCCCCTGAGGGTTGAGGGTCCAAGGAAGGAGAATATCTACACTGGCCACCTTTCAATCTAGAATGTCTCTCACTCCTGATTTGTAGCAGTACAAATATCACTGAAACTAATTAGACTTTACAACAAGTGCCTAGGAGAAAAAAAACAGTAACAGAAATGAGCAGAGGCATTTCGCTCATTGAGATGATGGAGTTTTCATGGTGTTGTTCTAAAATGGCACAGCCCTGCAGTTAAATGGAGACACACCAGTGAGAGGTTGCCTCCAAAGACAACATTTACAGTCCCCTGCAGCTCATACAGTGGTAACTAACACATCTCACCAGGACGTGAGAATGGAGTTTTTATAGTCCTCCCTCTTGACATTCAAAGCATTTTTCCCTCAAGAGGTGCCTAGAATTAGCCTGTTTGGAGATAAGTTCTGCAGAGACGTTCTGGAGTCATTGAATGCCATTAGGGTGACTCCCAGGTGCTCAGAGTCATCTGCCACACTTGGCATCTCAGCAGGATGCCCAAGTCATTGAGCCTGTCTGGATACTGGTGAGAACATGTTTCTGATGAGCCCAGTTGGCTGCTGGATCTCTGCCTGGCAAACTTTGCTCATTTGTGATCCATCCCTGCGCTAATTCAGCTATACCAAAATTACACACATCAGTAAAAAAATAATGTTAGCTACTGCTGAGATGATGATCAAGAAGCAACATTAAAACTTCTCTACATTGACAAAAAGCCACATAGTGGAGTTACAAAAGTGGTAATTTTTAGTGACTAATGGAAACTTGCAGGGACTTAAAGATTCGACTTCTCAGACACATGGGGAGCTTGAACCACCCAGAGGGATGGTGGTTGCTGGTCCAAGGTTGGGAAGGAGGAATGAGAAAGTGTGGGAATCTCAGAAAGATCTGAACTGGGGAAGGAAGCACAACTCCTCCACACATGTCTGCAGGGTTTCTTCTTCCCTAAAATAGCCCAGAAATTAATGACCTGGTTAATGGCCAATCATTATCTAATTTCATTTCTTTCAGAGATATTTCATTTTATCCCATTCTCTGCTCTTTCATAAGCAGTGCTTCCTCACTGTGCTAACTAGAGAAGTTATTCCA
Source organism: Eubucco bourcierii (assembly GCA_013396675.1). Lineage (NCBI taxonomy): Eukaryota > Metazoa > Chordata > Aves > Piciformes > Ramphastidae > Eubucco > Eubucco bourcierii. Next base: position 424,305 of record VWZE01026298.1, read on the forward strand.
TATTTCAGCCCCAGTGCCAGAGCACTAATATGGACTTGATCACCATATTCAACTTAAGCAGTAAAGGGTTATTCAGGTCTTAAAAGAGTCCATGATTCACAACTGCTACAGTTCACAAATTAAATAAGTGCAGTTTCTTCTTCAGATTTCCCCAACAAAATTAACTAGAATCTGTGATTTCACATCTTATCAACATTGAAATTCAGCAAGTTGGTAAATGCCAGGGTCACACTGTTACACATCCCTTATTGTCTCCTACACATCCTACATGGTCTCAGTTCAGTTACTGGGGACTCAGACCACTTGGTGGGGCTTAAGACATTGACCTGTTGCTCCATTTGAGCAGACAAAAATCTATCAAAGTGCTGCCAGTTCTCCAAGAATTAATTTCAAGGTTATTCCTGTCCCATTGCTGTGATGTGACACCTAATCAAGAAGTATTCAAAGAAGCCCATGAACTCCAAGGGAAATCCTTATGAAAGAAGGGTTTATCTGCATGACCTTGAAGACAGCCTTAAGCTTTGGCTGCACAAGACAAAAGATAAAATGTGACATAAAAGAAGAAAAGGTAAATTACAGAATCACAGAATGACAAGGCTCAGAAGGGGCCTCTGGAGATCATCAAGTCAAATCACCCTGCCAGAGCAGTTTCACCTAGACCAGGCTGCATGAGATCATGTCCAGCTACATTTGGAATGACTCCAGAGATGGAGGCTCCATCATATCCCTGGGCAGCCTGTTCTGGTGCTCCACCACCTTCAAAGTAAAGATATCTAAATGGAGATTCCTATCGTTGAGTTTGTGTTTGTTACCTCTTCTCCTGTCACTGGCCACCACTGGAAAAAGACTGTCCCAATCCTTCTGATACCCACTCTAAATATTTTTAAGCATCGATGGGATCCCACTCAGGAATTGGGAAGAAAACAAAACACAACCAGATAAAAATATAGTTTGGGCAGGAGGGAAACAGAAGGTTTTTTTGCACAGTACCCAAGGAAGAACTTTAATGGTAGTAATAGTTTCAAACACATCGCTCCATCTCATGGTACCTCAGTTTGTCACCCCTGGGCATCTTTCACAAGCCAAATCAGACATTAAAGCTTTTCTCATCTAAAGATTCTAGGCACCTCTTAAGGGAAAAATGTTTTGAATGTCAAGAGAGAGAACTATAAAAACTCCAGTCTAAATTATCACCATTTCCATTTAATGTCACTCATTAAAAACATCTGCATCAAGAATTAGGGCAATCATTATTTTCATGCTGTATGCAATTTGGAAGTTTCAGGTGACCGTTCCACAGGATGTAATAAATCTTCTGTGGCTGTGAGCAGTTGATATGGTTTATTTTAATGGCCACAGTTAAAGGTTTCGTGGGATCAGGCCACAACCAAATCTCTTTATGATAATTCTTTAGGCTACTGCATAATTTATAGCCCTTATGCACTTTTCATGATCTAATTTACCTTCCTCTTAAAATATTTTGTAAAACCAGTGTTCCATTTGTAATGATATATACCCCATTATAAAACATACTTACTACTTTGTTACCAGAATAGCATTTTATGTGTGTAAACCAAGGGGCATTAGCATATGCCAGAATTATGCTCCCAACTCAGTGATATACAGACCAGAATGGAATTATGAGCAATTTGATTTCCACTGTCAAAAAACATAAATGCAGTGAGAGTTCAATAACAAGCCTGCAAATAATGTTTCATAAGAAAAGTGTGGTTTTGTAAATGAGATTCCCCAAAAAGAGTACAATCTGAAAGTGAGGTGAAGGAGGGTAGAGGAAGCAGGGTGTGGTAGTTAGCTACGAGGTTTGTGATCTTACATTCATCGTACTTAAATACTCAGAAGGGAGGAGGAAAAATACAGATTCCATGGATTCACCATCAATATTTCTCCAAGATGTGTGAGAAAGAAAATGCCTGAAAAGACTGCCAGAAAAAGTTGCAGTTTTCCTGAAGGAAGATTTACCCAGAGCCATCATACTCACAAAATCAATTTGTTTTACTCTGCTTAACTAGAGTATCAGAAAGTGTTTCTCTGTAAAGCTGACAGAAACTGATCTCTATAGGTTCCTTCAAATTCCTCCTACCCATTTCAACAGTATTTAACCAGAGAGTATCACACTATCAACCAAGGTTGGAAGAGACCTCAAAGCTCATCAGTCCAACCAGTTACCACAGACCTCAAGACTAGACCATGGCACCAAGTGCCATGTCCAAACCCACCTTGAACACCTCCAGGGACGGCGACTCCACCACCTCCCTGGGCAGCCCATTCCAGCAGTCAATGACTCTCTCAGTCAAGAACTTTCTCCTCACCTCCAGCCTAAACTTCCCCCGGCATAGCTTGAGACTGTGTCCTCTTGTTCTGGTGCTGGTTGCCTGAGAGAAGAAAGCAACCTCCTCCTGGCTACAACCACCCTTCAGGTAGTTGTAGACAGCAATAAGCAATTTCTTTCCTGAAAGAGTGGTCAGGCATTAGAACAGGCTACTCAAGTTACTGGTGGAGTCGCCATCCCTGGAGGCGTTCCAGAAATGTGTAGATGTGGCACTTTGGGAGATGATCCAGTGGTCATGGAGGTGTTGTGTACATGGCTGGACTTGATGATCTTAGATGTATTTTTCAGCCTTAATGATTCTATGTTCTATACCCAATTTAAAAAGGATTTTCTTCACGTTAACACTAAAACACTTTCTCTGCCAAAACCATGTTGTACTCTAAGGACACATAATGATAGTTAAAGAGATGTTGCACAATGTACAATTCCACAATTCTCTCAAAGGATGTTGGACCCAGGCAGGGTTCGGTCTGTTCTCCAGGTAGCAAGCAATAGGATGAGAGGAAATGGTCTTAAGTTGCACCAGGGAAGGTTTAGGTTGAAGACTGGAAACAACTTCTACTCCAGAAGGGTTGTCAAGGCCTGGAACACTGACATGTGGTGCTTGTCTTGCTGGAGATAATTGTGAGTCAGTAGTTTTCCTTTTTATTGGGGTATAGTTAAAAATCTCAGGCACTGCAGATCTAGGCTATATTCACCCCCAGATATCCAAACACTGAGCTGTATTACCTAAAATATCTATGGGAAGCAAACATCAGCAATGTCTTACAAAGGTGTTATTTCCCTTTATTTATTTCTTCATTTACTTAGGCTTTACAACAACATCATCTAGTAGAAATACAGTGACATATTCCATCTGCTTCACAAATATCAATGGCTGGCTGTGATAATGTTGTCAGTTAATATTTAATATCATACTGAAGAACTTGTGTGCTTAGTCCCATTTTATATATCATGAAATGGAAATAAAGGAAATTTTACTGAGGCTCCAATAACTTTTCTATAATTGAATGGTTGGGTCAGAGTCAAGAACAGAATCCAAACTGCTTCATTTCCAACATTAAGTTTTAAAACCAGCCCCATGTTTTATCTCCGAGTGGCCTTTTTGGCAGTCACAAGGAGCAGAGAGTCTCTTTACCTATTGCAAAGCCAGCAAGGGGAAGATTTTCATTTTAAGGGATGGGAATGTATTTATTCCCTCTCCAAAGGTACATGCACGTCTTCTGACAGAAAGAAGATTCAGCCTGGCTATTTCTTTCCCTCTGAGGATCCCTGAAAAGCCATCCTCTCTCCAATTCACAGTAGCTTGCACTGACTCAATAACCCCATTCAAACTGATGACAGCCACTATTATCTGCACGCCACCTGCTCCGATACAACCAAAAGACTGCACAACAATAATCCAACGATACATGCTCTGCTAAGTTGGATTTTAGCTCACACAACCCACTGCCTAAAAGCCACATTTCTATTTCTCCTGAAGTCACATACACAGAGAAACAGAAATCCTACTTGTAGATGCACCACCAAGTAATGTTCCTAGAATCATAGAATAGTAGTCATTGGAAGAGATCTCCAGAGATCATCGAACCCAAGTGCCCTGCCAAAGCAGGATCACCTAGGGCAGGTCATACAGAATGCATCCATACGGGTCTTGAAAGCCTCCAGAGAAGGAGACTCCACAACCTCTCTGGGCAGCTTGCTCCAGAGCTCCAGTACCCTTGGAACAAACAAGTGTTTCCTTGTGTTGAGGTGGAACTCCCTGTCATCCAGTTTGTATGTATTACCCCTTCCCCCATCACAGGACACCATTGAAAAGAGACTGGCCCTTTCTTCTTGACACCCACCCTTCAGATATCTGTAAATGTTAGTAAGATTCATAGAATGGATTTGGTTTCCTCTCAGTCACAAGTTCTATATGAAGCACATCATTTACCAAGCTTTCTGAAACAAACCAACCCACCCCACCAACCAACCAAAAACCCAGCACCAAACAAACAAAAACTCAAAACAAAATACCAAGAAAAAAAACCCTCAAGCAACCTAAAAAAAATTATCCTTTCCACCTGCATTTAAAATTCATCCTTATTTCTAGAGAGCTACTGAACACCAGGCTGCATATTGCATGTGGCAGTGATAAAATCAAACTGTCACTACTACTGGAGGCTGAGCACAGCTCATATATATCTTCCCTTTTAAGCCCACTCTATCGAAGCTGTAGCACAAATAAAGATGAATAGTATCTCTTTCTAAACCACCACAAAACCACCCCTCAATCTAGAAGAAATGGCATAATGCTTAACACCTTTTCACAGTGTCCTGTTTAAGCTTTTAAATACCTTTTTCTTTTTTCCAGATTTCATTCCAGTTTTTTTTTTTTTTTTAAATCTTTTCTGCCAAAATTGTTGGTTTAACCTCTCTCTATCAGTTTATGATTTGTATCAGCTCCTAACAGAGAAGTTACCTGTAACAGATCTGCTGTCAGTGTAGATGGGCTGGAAAGCTGCTGTCACACTTTATATATAGCCAAGAGCTTTGCGTTGCTGTGTAGAACAGAAAAGATTTAAGCCACTGAAAATTATTAAGGGTTTAAGACCACCATCCTGCTAAACATTAAAAAAAAAATGAAATCAGTCTGATACATTTTTTTTCCCGGTCATTTCAATCTCCTTAAATAAATAATTCTGGCTGTGACAACCTGTATCAGTGTTGGAACAGCGTGGAAGGAATAACTGATCTACCTCCCGGGTCACCCTCTTCAATTCTGGTCCTCAGCACAGGCAAACTGCTGAGGTTTTCTTCTTTGTGCAAGGTCTAGAGCAGCGAAAAGACATCTTATATCCATTACTGTCAGGTTTTGCTGATTCTGAACCCAGTCAGATTTCTTTTTTCATTTCTTTGGCTTTTCACCAATGCCATTAAGCAGAATAAAAGCTAAAGCCCCTAGAAGATAGGGAGATTTGAATGCTTCAGGTGAGAAGTTTCCCCTTAGGCTAACATCCATGAACTACTGGAGTCCTACTTATGGCCTATTTTGAAAGCTTAAAGAGCACATAAGCTTTGCAAAGGCCTCTTGAACATGAGAGTTCATGGGCTTTTTCCAAAACAGGATGAGTGGAAGAAAATCAGTGGGATAAGCTGAATGACTGCTTTCATCCAGTCTGACCTCCTAGGTCACACTTCTATTTGGCGCAAGGGTAATAGATACCTAAAGCTTCAGAAAACATCTAGATGCCTGGTTGCCCTCAAAATCATGACAAGTTTATCACCTGTTTTACAGACCTCAGGTACCCACGAGCTGTAAACAGGGATCTCCTGTGTGGCAGAACCTTTCATGGCATAACAAAGACCTGGGCTCTCAGGCATAGCAGAATCCTTTAAGAGATAAAGACAACCTGAACAAAGTTGAGATGGAAGCAACACAGGTGTCTCTGCTGGGTTTAGCTGTGCTGTTGAAACCTGTACTCACAAGACACTATCATATCTTCAGCCTCCTTGAAATCAGAACTTCAGCTTTGAATTTGTACAGATATTGGTGACCTTCACAGCTGCTGCTGGTGCCCCTTTCTCTAACAAAGCCTCGAGATCATACAATGCATCAGGTTGGAAGAGAGAGGTTGGCTATCTTGTCCAAACTTGCCACCCACTCACAGTGAGCAGGGATATCTTTTAACTAGATCAGGTTGCTCAGGGCCCCATCCAGTTTGATCTTGAATATCTCCAGGGATAGAACCTCCACGACACCTACGGCTAACCTATTCCATTATTTGACTAACCTCATTGTGAAGAACTTCCTCCTTATAGAATCATAGAATGGTAAGGTTGGAAGGGACCTCAAGGATCATCTAGTTCCAACTCCCTGCCATAGACAGGGACACCTCCCACTAGCACAGGTCACTCAAGGCCTTGTCCAACCTGGTTTTGAACACCTCCAGGGAGGGAGCAGCCACAACTTCCCTGGGAAACCTGTTCCAGGGCCTCACCACCCTCAATGGAAAGAACTTGCTTCTAACATCCCTTCTAAATCTCCCCTCTGCCAGTTTAAACCCATTGCCCCTCATCCTCTCATTGCAAGCCCTTGTCAATAGTCCCTTCCCAGTCTTCCTGTAGGCCCCCTTCAGATACTGGAAGGCCACTCCAAGATCTCCTGGAAGCCTTCTCTTCTCCAGGCTGCAGAGCTCCAACTCTCTCAGCCTATCCTCATAGCAGAGCTTCTCTGGCCCTCTGATCATTTCAGGGCTGTCTAATGCAGCTTTCTTCTCCCCTAGCCACCCTTCAGACTACTCTTTGAGTTTTCAGAAAGCTGAAACTCCTTGGAAATATTATATTTACCCATAACAGCACAAATTATTTATCCAAGTCTGAGTGATAGTCTTAAGCAATTGTGCATTGAGTCTTTCCAACAGCAAATCCTTGGTGTACTTGTTTTTCATGACAGCTCAATATCAAGAGGAAGGCACCCATTACACCTGTCTGCTACATTTGTGCTATGGAAAGGAAGCTGCAGGCAGCAAATGGGTAAATCTACAAGCGATTACTTATTTGCATGGAAATATATTAGATTTGTAAATGTTAACTTTGCCTGGTGGGCTTTGTGGAAGAAGTGGCATAATTCTAAATCAATAGTGAGATTGCATTATGTTCTATGGGTATTTTTAAAATTCTCTTTTGTAATATTTTCTAGATTTACACCTTAGAGTTTCTCTCGATATATATTTCCTGTCTCTGAGCTGTGTTATTTATGTTTATAAGTTGTCTGAGGGAAGCATTTCCAGTGGAAACTGAAAATATCCAGAGTAGGAAATTCAATCTCTTTAGAAACCATATAAAATAGAGATAAAAAAAAAAATTATTTTGTGGGAATGGTTTTCTTACCTGCCTGACCAGAAGGGTGCAGATCATTTAACTGACATGAAGTTACATTGGACAGCAAGGTCAGCTAGACCAACTTGGGGCTCCCCTGGTCTAGGAAACAGATCTATGAAATGCTGGTCAGCTGAGCTTTCATTTTTTGCAAATTACCATCCAGTTTGAAAAGGGTTCAAGCTGAATATTCTTCTGTTCAGAGTCCAAACAACACTACTGACCATGACATAGCTAGCTAGAAAACAAACAGGAGCTTTCATAAACATGATTCAATAGGGTGAAAACGCCTATCACTTGTCTACTTCAAATAAGAGAATTAGGTCTGATCACAGCAAAACAGGTATGGATTAGAAAAGCATTTGGGTTTAAAGACAACTTGGAGGTACACAGGTCATCTCCAATCACCTTTGGCTTGTGTACTGGCACAACTCACAGTGATCAGAGACATCTAACAGGATTTTTTAGTTTAATGTTGATCTTCTAGATGGTATTTCTCCTAGAGATTTTAGGGTTGCTTGGTTAACAGTTATTCATTTCTGCTTGCACCCACAACCACAACTAGAACCACACTCCAGTTAAGCAGGGCACAACCTCAACAAATGGAAGAAATCCATGTAAGATAAAAAATTCTCTATTTTTCTAAGGGTAAAGGAGAAGCGGAGAGGAAAGGAGGGTAAAAGAGAAAAGAGTAGATAGAAAGGAAGTCATGGATGAGGGTGCTGGATCTGTGTATCACAAAGGTCCATCTCAGAGAATGAAAATTACCAATGTATGAGGAAAACAACAAAAACAGTGTGGAAAATCCCCTGTGGTGGGATTTCTCCCATTATTTCCTTATCAAGCC